>SJYV01044466.1:252049-387598 GCA_006410875.1 Neotragus pygmaeus
AAACCAACAAAAAAAAAAAAAAAAAAAAAATCAGAAAGACAAAGAAGGACTGAGGAACATTCCAGATAAAAGAAGATTAAACAGACATGATGACTAAATGCGGGATTGGATGGCAGCAGAGTGGGGCGGGGACTGTAAAAGACATTTTGGGGGAAGTTGACACCATTGGAGAGCTTCCCTGGTGACTCAGATGGTAAAAGAAGTTGCCTGCAATACAGGTGACCTGGATTCAATCCCTGGGTTGGGAAGATCCCCTGGAGAATTGAATGGCAACCCACTCCAGTATTCTTGCGTGGAGAATTCCATGGACAGAAGCCTGGTGGGCTATAGTCCATGGGTCCCAAAGAGTTGGAAATTACTGAGCGACTATCACTTCATTGACACCATTTGAGTATAAACTGTGGATTTCATGATAGTAGTAAATCAATGATAAATTTCTCAAATTTGATGATGCTATGTTTATAAAAAATATTCTTGATCTGAGGAAATACACACTAAAGCGAATGACATAGGGGTTTGATCATCTACATATGGGGGATGATGCATAAAATGGAGCAAGATGTTATGAAAATGGTTAAAGGTCCTTGGGATTTTTTTTGGAACTCATCTTGAAGCTCTTCTGCAAGTTTGAAATTATATCAAAATCAAAAGTTGAGGGAATAAAGAAAGAGAGAAACCCAAGATATGATTCCCAGAGAACAGGGCCTCAGGCCAGGCTGTTCAGCTCTGAAGGTTTCGACTAAACAAGCCAAGGCTATCCCTGGGCTGGCAGCGCTGACAGGCAGAAAAGGGTGATTACAAGTCTGTAAATCATCGAGCTGGTGGAAACCGTAAAATTGGAAGTTAAAAAAAAAAAAAAAAGGATGTTGAGCTGTAGGCAATTTAATTCTGTTGCATATACTATTGTGGAGGTTACTTTATAATTACAAGCATAACTAATACAAAGTTACATACTTAGTTATTAAAGATTTGGTGGGGCAAGGAAAAATAATTCAGGAGCTGGAGCTGGCATTTTTGTGCATGTGTGTGTGGAAGCACTGGGTGCATGGAAGTTCTCTGGATCTTCTCAAGGACCCTCCCAGGTAGATTTCATGTAGATATCATCCCTTGGGTCTTCCAGAGGATTCACAAACTAGTCCCTGCACACAGAGGGCAAAGAAGGAAGGAGGAAAGAGGCAGGCACTCCAGACTGGTAGGTGGCAGGGTTGATAAACAAGGCAACTTAAATCCATGGCTTTCCTCGAGGGATGAGTGATCTCCGCACCCGCCTGCCAGAATCTTAACAGTTTATATCGAGGCCTTAACAGAGTTCAGCCATGTAAACAGTCCAGATGGTCCCCACAGCATCACTGTCTCAAAGGCTGCATCCTTGAAAATGCTGTCACCGTGGGACTGTGTGGAGAAAGTACATTCCAAATTCAGGGGGGTGGTGAGGAGCCTGCGATTGCCCGGGGCCAGCTCCTATTCAGGCCCTTTCAGTGATTTCCCCCCCAAAGCAGGAAATTGAAGTATTAGAAGGTTGTCTGCCCACGGTCATACAGTTAGAAAGTGTTTCAAGAAAAGAAGTGCTTGTGGAGAGAAGGAGGAAAATGATGGCTTCCAACCTGGTCACCCTCCTTTGGAAGATAAACTCCAGGGAGGGTAGGGGGTCTTTGTTTTTGTACAGAGATCTATGCCAGGACCCAGAACAGACATTGCTAGAAGAAAGGGTCATAAGTAGCTGTTGAATGAATGGGTGGATATCCATTGGTTTTGGCAAGATCTAGATCGTCATCAACATTTGGTGATAGTCACGGCGAGGAAGTGGGCTTGAGGAGAGTATAGCAGGTTAGGACCTGAGGATGGTGAGTAAGGCCAACTCTTCCGAGCAACTTTGCTCTGAGGACTGGGGAGAAACTGGGCATTACCTGGAGAGAATGCGCGTCAGTGGAAGGACTTCCGGTAGGACCTACATGAAGCCATAGGTGTAAACCGGTGGGATGAACCAGTTAAGGTGGAGAAGTGATGAGGCAGAGAAAGCGGGTGCCAGGGGACCCAGGGGATTGCATGGCAATGAACTTGGTCAAAAGGGACAGAAAGAGGGCAGAGAGCACCTGGTGGGACCCAGATACCAACCGCAATGGAGGGTGTATTTTGTTGGTTTCTAGTCCTGCAGGGGACGCAGACAAGAGCCACGACTCCACAAGTCCTGGAGAGAATGTTTAATGCCCTTGTATTAGAATATGCCATGGAATTCTTCCCTGAAAGTTAAAAGTTTCCTTAATATCTTTTAAAAAACATGCATTTTTCTGTTTTATTATTTGACTGTGCCAGTTCTTAGTTTCAGTATGTGGGGTCTTTAGTTGTTTCAAGCAAACTCTTAGTTGTGGCAAGTGGGGTCTAGTCCCCCAACCAGGGATGGAACCCAGGCCTCCTGCTTTGGGAGCGCAGAGTCTTAGCCACTGGACAACCGGGGAAGTCCCCTCTTTTATGTCTTTTTCCCATAAGAAAAAACTTGCCCCCAAATCTCACTTCTCTAAGAAGCTTCTGAAAACCACAGCCCAAGAATAGAGTTCTTTTCTGAATATGCATTTTCCTACGATGTGTCAGGGGTCTCACTGAAACCTCACAATATTATGAAATCTGCTTCATAAACCTGCTTCACAACGTGGAAACTGAGAGATATGACACTTCAGTTACTTTCTGAACATTACATAGCTAAGACTAACTTCCAGGAACTAAACCCAGATGGTCTGTCTGGGTTCATGCTTTTCTACTAGCCTGCCAGGCTCCTCTGTCCGTAGGATTTTCCAGGCAAGAATACTGGAGTGGGTTGTTGTTTCCTTCTCCAGGTGAACTCCCTGACCCAAGGATCAAGCCCCAGTCTCTTGCACTGCAGGACTCTTTACCACTTGAGCCGACAGGGAAGCCCTTACTACATCTTAGTGTGTTGCAGCGTTATTTGTTGCAGTTTTCCCTGCACCCAAAGTCCAGTTTAGAGGGAGAGTCCCTAACCCAGAAGTGTGGCTTCAGACACTTCTAGCCAGCCTACTTCTCCAGGAAAAATACCAAAGATGTCACCTACGTTTCCCCACCAAGGTCTTCAGATAGAACAAGACAGACCCAGGAGGCTTTGATATCACAGCGCTGACAATATTTTTGCTTCAATAGGATAAGCTTTCTTTCTCTTTCCACTGAGAATTTCCCAAATATCAGCACTTCATCATTTAAAATGTGACTTCTCTCAGTGAAAAAAAAAAATGAATGAACAAATTGTAGTATATTCCTTCCTAAAAAGAACAAGTGGCTGCTACATGCAAAAATATTAATAAATCTCAAAAACATGGTGTGGAGCAAAGAAGGAAGGCAGAAAAGCATAACTATGGTATGATTTCATTCATACGAATGAAATATGGTATGATTTCATTCTTATGAAGTTCAAGAATGGGCCAAGCAAATCCATGGTGGCATAAGTCAGAAAAATGATTGCTATAGCCTGAGGGAGGGCAGAAGCAAATTTTCTGACATGATAGCAAATTTTCTGGCATGATAGAAATTTTCAATATCTTGATCTCATGCTAATTTCACAGAGGTTTGTATTCATAAAAATTAATCTGGCTGAACACTTACAAATCCTATGTTTTATAGGTAAATTATACTTTGGTTTTAAAAGATCGCTTCATGCAGAACTTGGTCTTCTGGAGAGAGATGAACAACCGGATAAAATACAGGGTGCAGATTCTTCCAGTGAAGATGTTAGATGGGGTCAGGGGTAGATAGTTACCATGTGAGCCACCAGGGAGGGCTTCCCAGGTGGCGCTAGAGGTACAGAACTCACCTGCCAGTGCAGGAAATGTAAGAGATGATGGTTCGATCCCAGGGTCAGGAAGATCTCCTGGCAGATGGCATGGCACCCCACTCTTGCCTGGAGAATCCCATCGACAGAGGAGCCTGGTGCACTACAGTCCATGGAGTGGCAAAGAGTTGGACACGACTGTAGTGACTTAACACACACGGAGTAGATCAGGAAACAACCAGTAGGATCTGAGATAGAAATGGTTGAGAAGAGATCTCTGCTGGCCACCAGGGCACTTGAGACCCCGGATCCTTTGAACAGGGGCTGGGGAGCTGTCCACGCCGCCAGCTTTGTCACTGGCTAGACCAGAGGCTGGCCAAGAGAGTTTTTGTTGGTCTCCAGCCCTCCAAGTTGTGGGGAAGGAGGCAGGCTTAGTGCTCAGAGCTCTGCAGAAAGCCTGTGCAGTTAAAACACGTGTCTGTGTTCAGCCGGCCTTGATCCTAGAAGCCATGGAGCTGGCCCCAGGGGAACCCTCTGCAGACGCAGTGCTGTCAAACGCCTGCACCCAGCACACATCCTCTCCCCCACCCCCACCGCTTCCCTTGTCACTCCATGCTCCTGAGGCTGTTGTAGCTGGAGCTTCAGTGGATGTCTTCGCTTCTTCTACTTCGCACAGCCATTATTCGTGATTTAATTAAACAGGGGGTTTCAGAGAGCATTTCAAACAAAAAGCATTTCAAAAGTTGGAGTCATGACCCATGTAAGAGAGAGGAAGGAGTCAAGAACAGGGGAAGCTGGGAGGCAGAGAGGGAGCAGAAATAGAAATAAAGAGATGAAAGAGAGAATGAGAGACAGTGAGAGCGATCCCGGTGGTGAAGGTGATGGGAGAAGGGAAGCAGAGGTGGAGGGAGAGAATACAGATTTTAGAGACAAGAGCTGCTCCTCCTTCCCTCCAGTCCTCTCTCCCTCCCCTCTCCTCCAAACGTGACATGCTCATGTCCATCAGAGAAGGATGCTAGGAAGCAAAGGAAAAGGTCCAAAGATGGATGAATGGATAAAGAAGATGTGGGAAGTGATATGTATGCTGTTGTTCAGTAACTCAGTCGTGGAATATTATTCAGCCATTTGTGATCACACAGAAGGACCTTGGGGGCATTCTGTCAAGCAAAATAAGTCAGAGAAAGACAAATAAATAGTGTATGAATCCCTTATTCGTGGGAGTCAAACCCATAGAAACAGAGAGCAGAGTGGTGGTTTCCAAGAACTTGGAGGCTTGTGAAGCTTTGCAATATTCCCTGAACTTTCGACCATATTTATTTGGTTTCTGGACAAGAATTTCTTTCAGAACCTTTAGAGGAGAGAATAAGAAGAAAAAGACGCAAGCCTCAGATACCCACACCTTTACAGATCCCAGGAGCTAAGCCATGAAACATCCAGCTTTGTTTAACTTAAAACTTTCTCTTCCAGGACTTCCCTGATGGTCCAGTGGTTAAGAATCCACCTTCCAATGCAAGGGAAGCAGGTTCGATCCCTGGCCAGGGAACTAAAGTTCCACATGCTGTAGGGCAACTAAGCCCATGTACTGCAACTAGAGAAGCCTGTGCATTGCAACAAAGACCCAACGCAGCCAAAAACAATTTCTTTTTCTCTCCCAGTCAATGTTGACCATCTCCCTGCGACACAATGTTCATGGATTACCTTCTGTGTACAGTGCTCTGTTTCACTACACAGACGATGTATTTTTCTACTGTGAGCCAAACTCCTTGTAAAGAGCTCCTTAGAAGAACTGTCTTTAAATCCAAATTACATTGCTTGTGAGAGTGTTAAATGGCAAAAAAGGTTACAAAAAAAAGAAAAATCAACAAGCAAACTGCAGAAAAAAATTGAAAAGGAAAGCAGAGTTGGCCACCAATCAGACAAAGTTAAAGCAGGGTAGGAGGGTGGAAAGAATTCAGGCTTTGGACTTAGACCGGAGTTTTTGTCTTAACCTTGACTGTCAACTGCCTTATTGAAAAAGCTGGGATTAAATGATACCTACATTTCAAGGGGGACTAGGATAATTAAAATGAATGATACAGCCTATGTATAGAACTCACGAAATATCTGGATCATGGTAGGTAGCTCTGTAGAGGGTAGTATTTATTGTTTTTATTATCATTATCTTATAATGGATTTCTGCTCCAAAACACAGATGTGATAGATCAGTGATGGCTTCAAGATCTAACTCCTGAAATATATATGAATCCTTATATTCATGTAGAGTAACAACCAAATGACTAGTTCTGATTTGTTATAGATTTTCCTGATTGCTCTCAAACAGACCAGACCTCATATTGACAGGATCCTTTGTGCTATTAGGCTGTTGAAATCGACAGTCTAGACAGGGGGCTAAAAGTTAAATTCATGCAGAGATCAAGCTGGAAATGAAGATGAGTCAAAGTCGCCTGGGTTAGATGTATACTCTGACACAGACATACCCGTGTGAGTGTATTAAACATATAGGATATATTTCAATTTCACAAAACCAAGTCTTTCAGAAATGAGTGGCCCTCTCAGTCTGGGTTTGTTTTCCTGCATTGAATAGTGGTGGTTTAGTCGTGAAGTCATGTCTGACTCTTGCAATTGCATGGACTGTAGCCCACCAGGCTCCTCTGTCCATGGGATTTTCCAGACAAGAGTACTGGAGTGGGTTGCCATTTCCTTCTCCAGAGGGTCTTCCCAACCCAGGGATCGAACCTGGGTGTCCTGCACTGCAGGCAGATTCATTACCAACTAAGCTACCAGGGAAAGTATTGGATAGAGATGAGTATAAAAACTGTTTCACTTTTTCCTTCATCATCTGAAAGAAAAACACCCCAAAGGCAATGACCCATGTCCAGAAGCATTTGGATTTAGACTCAGAGAAGCAGTAGGGAGGGCAGAAGTAGGAGGGGAGAAGGCAATGGCAGCCCACTCCAGTACTCTTGCCTGGAAAATCCCATGGATGGAGGAGCCTGGTAGGCTGCAGTCCATGGGGTTGCACAGAGTTGGACACAACTGAAGTGACTTAGCAGCAGCAGTAGGTAGTAAGGAGGGGTGGGAATGCAGCAAATTGGACATCGTCTCCTCCAGCAGATGACTGCCAAGAATCAGACGTCATCAGCTCCAGCAAATGACTGCTGAGGGAGCCGGGAACTACTACATTTTCCAGTCTTCCCAAAGTCACAGGAAAGATGGATTTTTATGCAGAATATTCCAATATTTATGTAAACGTCATCCCTTAATTCTGTGGGCTAAACACCTCTGTAGACATTCAATTGGTAAAAGTCTCTAATCAAAATCATCTGGCCATGGGAATCACCTCATCAAAACCACACAGTCATTCACGTATTTCACACATGTCCTCCGCCCACTGTGCTCAGAGCACTTCTGCTAGATGCTGGGAGAAGTGGAGTGCAGTGTTTGCATCTGTGGGTTTTAGACTCAGACATTTTTTTTTTTAACGTTTTATTTTATCCTGGAGCATAGTTAATTCACCTGCAGTGCAGGAGACCCAGGTTTGATCCCTGAGTCAGGAAGATCCCCTGGAGAAGGGAATACCCACTCCAGTTTTCTTGCCTGGGGCATCCCGTGGACAGAGGAGCCTGGCAGGCTACAGTCTATGACGTCACCAAGAGTTGGAAATGACTCTGCAACTAACATACACATAGTTGACTAATCATACTGTGTTAGTTTCAGGTGAATGACAAAGTGATTCAGTTATACATATACATGCCTCTATTTTTCAAATTGTTTTCTCAATTAGCTTGTTACAGAATATTGAGCAGAGTTCCCTGAGCTGTACCGTAGGTCCTTGTCAGACATCTCTCTCTCTTTTGAATCCCAGCTCTGCCAACTTCTAGCTGTGGTGCCACTGGACGATATTCCTAACTCTTGTTTCATCAATAAAGTAAGAATTATTCCTGACTCTTTAAATTGATTTGGAGAATTAAATGAGATAATGCATTGATTGTTCTCAGTGAACGTGTATTTGCTGATTGTTCCTAGGTTGGCACAAATAAAGACTCAATTTTATCATCACTAACAGCCTTGCAGCTTCCCAGGTGGCTCGGTGGTAAAGAGTACATATGCCAAAGCAGGAGACACAAGAGATGAGGGTTTAATCCCTAGGTTGGGAAGATCCCCTGGAGGAGAAAATGGCAACCCACTCCAGTATTCTTGCCTGGAGAATCCCTTGGACAGAGGAGCCCAGTGGGATCACAAAGAACTGGAGATGACTGGACAGACAGACAGAGCAGTCTGTGATGGGGTCCTGAAATTTTATCCTGCACGTTTATCACCTCCTCCCCTGGCCAGCTTCCTGCCAGCTTTGGCCGGGGTTCTTTCTTGATAATGTCCCTCAGACGGCCCACCCAGAGTACCAGAACTGATGCAGATACAGATGTTTCTTCTCTGGACATTTCAGCCGTCATGTTGAATTATTTCAACATGCCGCAGCACTCACACAGTGCTGCATTGGAGGTCATGAATCACCCGGTCCTGTAAGACCCAATTTATGTCCAGCTGCAGAGCTGTATTTTCATGTGCCACGTCTTGTTACATGCATCCTCACTGAGTGACTGAGGCAGGGGCTACAAATTCTCCTAAATTCAGTGTCCTGGACTCTGCTGCCGTTTCAGGGACCTCTTCCTTTTCCTAGTCCGGCACATCCATTCTCAACCTCCCTGAAGACTCTGCCTGGTTCCTTCCAGAAGGTTCATTTACTAATATCCCCTGCTTCAGCCTATTTGCCTTTTCTGCTTCAAGGCTTTTCCGAAAGTTCCTAGCTGCTCTCCATTCTTGACTGAGAATTGGTGCTGACTGCACTCTAGGCTGCAGACACCACTGCGTTCTCCCGAGTCCTCTGCCGTCGTCCTGTGTATTTCCCCTTCTACTCATCCTCAGTTCTGAGGACTTCCAAAACACTGCTCATTTTTATGACATTTCTCACAACTGGATATAAGTTTTATTTTTGTACTTGCTGGAAAGAAAAGTCTAACTCTCTGGGGTCAGAGGCTTGTGCATTTGGGAGTCACCTATCTGCCCGCGGTTTGACTTTTGGCTACTTCCTTCTCACCTTGAGCGAAGATTCAGCATCTGTTAAATGAGGTTGCTAATGGTAACCAATTTGGACCCTTGTAAAGACTGAGAGGATAGTGAGATTGGCTGTCGCCACTTCTGGCACAAATTAACACTCAACAAATGGGCCTGGGTAGAGGCCTGGAACGTCCTTAAACCTCCTACAGGGCACAGAGGATTGTGTGGCCCGAGATGTCTGTCGCATCCTGACTGAGAAGCCCTGCCCTTCCTGCCTCCATCCCAGGAAGTATTCAGAAGGATGACGTCCATCTGTCCACCTGGAAGTCAGCAGGCCCTGCCGTGTCTCCTTCCCTCCCTTATGCTTCTCAGAAACAGCCTAAGGGTCTCAGTCCACACCAGGACCTTCTGCTCACAGCACTTTCCCACCGAGAATCCTCCGATGGCTCCTCTGGGCCCTTTTAAAAAATGCCAAGACCCTCCCTGAGCCTTTTTCATGCTTCTCAACTCTATGCTTCTTCCTGGTGTCACCTTCTCCAGCTGACAAGAAGAGAAGGAAACATTTTCTTGGCAAGACAAGCCTCGGTCTTGACCTTTAATCTCCGCGGTTTGTAACCTGTCAATCAAGAGAGGGGTGCAGGTCGCCTACCTGCTCTTCAGGTGACCCAGGCCTCCTTGCCTGCTCTTCAGAAGGTCCCCAGGTCCAGCTCTGAATTTATGACAAGCCCAACCATCATGATGGTCATTAACAAGCATCGAGCAGACTGTGTGGCTGGGAAACTATGGTCCAGAATGTCAAACTGCTCTTAGACTTAACAAGGGAAATAATTCTGTTCTTTTAACATTTTCCAGAAAAGCTCTGTACGTGAGAGCAATTCATGCTCTTGGAGTTCGTGAAAGTCAACTCTATGCTCCTGATTTTATCATCTTTAGCCCCCAGAATCTAGAATGCCAGCTCCAAACAAACCAAGCACATCCCACCCTAAGTTGCTTCAGTTATGTCTATCTGCAACCCTATGGACCATAGCTGGCCAGGCTCCTCTGTCCGTGGGATTCTCTAGGCGAGAATACTAGAGTGGGTTGCCATTTCCTCCTGCAGGGTGTCTTCCTGACCCAGGGATCGAACCTGCGTCTCTTGTGTCTCCTGCATTAGCAGGCAGGTTCTTCATCACTAGCGCCACCTGTGAAGCCCTAAGCACGTCTCCCTGCAGGCCGAATGCTTTCGGCAGTGGCCATTGCGTTTGGAACGAGGGAGCTTCTGGCTCCAGTGATAGCAGGCTGCATCCTTTGCCAACACAGCTTGGGTTCCACTGTTCGCCAGGGCTGCTCTCACACAGCTCATCTCACAAAGCCCATCAGCATCTCAGCCTGCCACCTTCTGGTTCCCACAGCTTGCCGCCTGCAGACGGACTTGCTGCGACCACAGCGGCCACAGATGCAGCGGTTTAGGAGTCAGTGAAACCATTCCATGGCCCTGTCCACGGGCTGCTTATCAGTCTGGATGAACGGCTGGCGGACCGATTTCCTAGGCTCTTTGGTCTGTTGCTTGGACACCTGGGAATCCCTTCCCGGAGTCCTCGATGATGTACCCTTTCTGACAACTTGGAACTGACTCGCTGTTATATATCCATCCCAAAGAGTCAGCTAGCCTTTTGCCTGATCTCTGCTTCCCAGAGTTTCATTCTGTGCGCCACTCTGGGCACAGAAATAGCCCTCTGATCCAGAGGAAGCAGTCCTGTGGTTTGTACGTGGGATGCTAGCATTGATGAGGAAGGTTCTGAGTATTCATGGGAAGTAATACTTGAAGTAACTTGTCATCGGTGTTTCAAAGGGGAATGGTTTTGATTGGATTTGATTCCTCAGTCCCTCTGAAATATTTTGAAGTCAAATCCAGGCAATCCAGTAACGGCAATGATGCTTCCTGTGTTGAATCATTTCAGTACTACTGTCATTTTTTTAAGTTTTTTTTTTTTTAATTTTGAGATAACATAAGTTCACATGAAATTGTAAGAATTAATGTGGAGCGATCCAGTGTACCCTGGAGAGCCCTATACCAAGGTCACAGGTGTAAAGTCTTTTAGCCTCAGGTGTGGAGCTCTGTACCAACGTCTTCCCTGGAACTGATCAAGCCCCGTAGCAACCATTGCCATGAGCACCCCTGCCCCAACCTATACTGGCTAACTCCCTGACTCCACATTAGGCAAAATACCCTCCCTAGAGCACACTAACCAATCATCTAAAGCTACATCATCTAAAGCTACCCTTGCAGCAGGAATTTTGTCTTAAGGCTATAAAAATTGGCTACTAGTCTGTGAAAGGCATTGAGTCTTCCTTGAGTCAGCCTGCTGTTGTAACAGTGCCTCCTGCTCTAACTGGGCTTCCCTGGTGGCTCAGATGGTAAAGAATCTGCCTGTGATGCAGGAGACCCTGATTCAATCTCTGAGTCAGGAAGGTCCCCTGGAGAAGGGAATGGCTACCCACCCCAGTATTCTTGCCTGGAGAATCCCATGGACAGAGGAGCCTGGTGGGCTAAAGTCTGTGGAGTCACAAAAAGTCAGACATGACTGAGTGACTAACATTTTCTCCCTCTGAACAATCTTTGACTGGTTTTGGTATCAAGCTGTCTGCTTAATACTAACTTCTTCAAGTGATTTGATATATTTTCCTTCCTCTTCCATTTTGGGGAAGAGATTGTTTAGATTTGGTGTTGTTTCTTCCTTAAATGCTTATTAGAATTTTTCAGGGAAACCATGTGTGCCTGGAAGTTTATATATTACAAATTCAGTTTCCTTAATAGCTGTAGCATTATTCACATTATCTATTTCACACTGAGTGAGTTCAGATAGTTTGTATTTTTTAAATAAGTGGTCCACTTCATTTAAGATGTCAAGTTTATGTATACAGAGTTGTTTGTAGCATTTTCTTATTGTTTCATGTCTGCAGGGCCTACAGGATATTATTTGCTTTATTCCTAATATTACAATTTTTTATTCTCTCTTTTTCTCTTTTGTCAGTCNCGGCAGTGGCCATTGCGTTTGGAACGAGGGAGCTTCTGGCTCCAGTGATAGCAGGCTGCATCCTTTGCCAACACAGCTTGGGTTCCACTGTTCGCCAGGGCTGCTCTCACACAGCTCATCTCACAAAGCCCATCAGCATCTCAGCCTGCCACCTTCTGGTTCCCACAGCTTGCCGCCTGCAGACGGACTTGCTGCGACCACAGCGGCCACAGATGCAGCGGTTTAGGAGTCAGTGAAACCATTCCATGGCCCTGTCCACGGGCTGCTTATCAGTCTGGATGAACGGCTGGCGGACCGATTTCCTAGGCTCTTTGGTCTGTTGCTTGGACACCTGGGAATCCCTTCCCAGAGTCCTCGATGATGTACCCTTTCTGACAACTTGGAACTGACTCGCTGTTATATATCCATCCCAAAGAGTCAGCTAGCCTTTTGCCTGATCTCTGCTTCCCAGAGTTTCATTCTGTGCACCGCTCTGGGCACAGAAATAGCCCTCTGATCCAGAGGAAGCAGTCCTGTGGTTTGTACGTGGGATGCTAGCATTGATGAGGAAGGTTCTGAGTATTCATGGGAAGTAATACTTGAAGTAACTTGTCATCGGTGTTTCAAAGGGGAATGGTTTTGATTGGATTTGATTCCTCAGTCCCTCTGAAATATTTTGAAGTCAAATCCAGGCAATCCAGTAACGGCAATGATGCTTCCTGTGTTGAATCATTTCAGTACTACTGTCATTTTTTTAAGTTTTTTTTTTTTTAATTTTGAGATAACATAAGTTCACATGAAATTGTAAGAATTAATGTGGAGCGATCCAGTGTACCCTGGAGAGCCCTATACCAAGGTCACAGGTGTAAAGTCTTTTACCACGGCCTCAGGTGTGGAGCTCTGTACCAACGTCTTCCCTGGAACTGATCAAGCCCCGTAGCAACCATTGCCATGAGCACCCCTGCCCCAACCTATACTGGCTAACTCCCTGACTCCACATTAGGCAAAATACCCTCCCTAGAGCACACTAACCAATCATCTAAAGCTACATCATCTAAAGCTACCCTTGCAGCAGGAATTTTGTCTTAAGGCTATAAAAATTGGCTACTAGTCTGTGAAAGGCATTGAGTCTTCCTTGAGTCAGCCTGCTGTTGTAACAGTGCCTCCTGCTCTAACTGGGCTTCCCTGGTGGCTCAGATGGTAAAGAATCTGCCTGTGATGCAGGAGACCCTGATTCAATCTCTGAGTCAGGAAGGTCCCCTGGAGAAGGGAATGGCTACCCACCCCAGTATTCTTGCCTGGAGAATCCCATGGACAGAGGAGCCTGGTGGGCTAAAGTCTGTGGAGTCACAAAAAGTCAGACATGACTGAGTGACTAACATTTTCTCCCTCTGAACAATCTTTGACTGGTTTTGGTATCAAGCTGTCTGCTTAATACTAACTTCTTCAAGTGATTTGATATATTTTCCTTCCTCTTCCATTTTGGGGAAGAGATTGTTTAGATTTGGTGTTGTTTCTTCCTTAAATGCTTATTAGAATTTTTCAGGGAAACCATGTGTGCCTGGAAGTTTATATATTACAAATTCAGTTTCCTTAATAGCTGTAGCATTATTCACATTATCTATTTCACACTGAGTGAGTTCAGATAGTTTGTATTTTTTAAATAAGTGGTCCACTTCATTTAAGATGTCAAGTTTATGTATACAGAGTTGTTTGTAGCATTTTCTTATTGTTTCATGTCTGCAGGGCCTACAGGATATTATTTGCTTTATTCCTAATATTAAAATTTTTTATTCTCTCTTTTTCTCTTTTGTCAGTCATCTAGAATTGTGTCCATTTGATTTGTCTTTTCAAAGCACCAGTCCTATGTTTCACTATCACCTCTATTATTTTCCTATAACCAACTTCACTGGTTTCTGCTGTTATATGAAATATTACCTTCCTCTACTCACTTTGGGTTTATTTTATTCTTCTTTTTCTAGTTTTCTGAGGTGGATCCTTAGATTATTTATCTTAAACTCCCTTGTTTCTAATGAATGAGACCCCACGGACTATACAGTCCATGCAGTTCTCCAGGCCAGAATACCGAAGTGGGCACCCTTTCCCTTCCCCAGGGGATCTTCCCAACCCAGGGATAAAACCCAGGTCTCCCACACTGCAGGCAGATTGTTTATCAACTGAGCTATCAGGGAAGCCCTAATGAATGCAGCTAGTGCTATAAATTTCCCTGTCAGCACTGTTTTAGCTGTGGACCACAGTTTTTGTTATGTTGTATCATCATTTACATTTAGTTCAGTGTATATTTTCTTTCTCTTGATACTGTGCTTTTGACTCATGGATTACTGAAAAATGTGTCATTTCATTTCCAACTGTTTGGCGGTTTTTCCCATTATCTTTCTTTTATTAATTTCTAACGAGATTCCATTGTGGTTGGAGAAGGCCTTCTGAGTGATATTAGTTCCTCTCAGTCACTAGAGGGTTGTTTTCTGGCCCAGGACATGGAATTCTTGGTATATGTTTCACAGGCATTCGAAAAAACTACAAACAGTAGTTCTCACCCCCACACATGAAGTGGTGTGAACGACGTAAGGTGATGGAGGTGTTAATTAGCTTGACTGTCGTTGTGTTGTTGTTGAGTTTCCAAGTTGTGTCCCACTCTTTGTGACCCCATGGACTTCAGCACGGTAGGCTTCCCTGTCCATCACCGTCTCCGAGAGGTTTCTTAAACTCATGTCCATCCAACCATCTCATACTCTGTCATCCCCTTCTCCTCCTGCCCTCAATCTCTCCCAGCATCAGGGTCTTTTCTAATGAGTTGGCTCTTTGCATCAGGTGGCCAAAGTATTGAACTTCAGCTTCAGCATCAGTCCTTCCAATGAATATTCAGGACTGATTTCCTTTAGGACTGACTGGTTTGATCTTCTTGCAGTCCAAGGGACTCTCAAGAGTCTTCTCCAACACCACAGTTCAAGTGTCAATTATTTGACATAGCCTTCTTTATGATCCAACTCTCATATCCATATGTGACTATGGGAAAAGCCATAGCCTTGACTAGATGAATGTTTGCTGGCAAAGGAATGTCTCTGCTTTTTAATATGTGTCTAGGTTGGTCATAGCTTTTCTTCCAAGGAGCAAGCATTTTTAAATTTCAAGGCTGCAGTCACCATCTGCAGTGATTTTGTAGCCCAAGAAAATAAAATCTGTCACTGTTTCCCCAACTATTTTCTATGAAGTGACGGGACCAGATGCCATGATCTTAGTTTTCTGAATGTTGAGCTTTAAGCCCGCTTTTTCATTCTCCTCATTCACCTTCATCATGAGGCTCTTTAGTTCTCTTTGCTTTCTGCCATAAGGGTAGTGTCATCTGCATATCTGAGGTTATTGATATTTCTCCCAGCAATCTTGATTCCAGCTTGTACTTCATCCAGCCTGGTATTTCACATGATGTACTTTGCATGTAAGTTAAATAAGCAGGGTAACGATAGTCAGCCTTGTACTCCTTTACCAAATTGGAACCAGTCCATTATTCCATTTCTGGTTCTAATTGTTGCTTCTTGATCTGCATACAGGTTTCTCAGGAGGCAGATGAGGTGGTCTGGTATTCCCCTCTCTTTAAGAATTTTCCGCAATTTGTTGTGACCCATCCTGTTAAAGGCTTTAGTGTAGGCAATGAAGCAGAAGTAGATGTTTTTCTGGAATTCTCTTGCTTTTTTTATGATCCACCTGATATTGGCAATTTGATCTCTGGTTCCTCTGCCTTTCTTAGTCCAGCTTGAACATCTCGAAGTTCTCAGTTCATGTACTATTGATTAGCTTGATGGTGGTAATCACTTCACAGTGTTTATGTAGATCACACCATCAGATTGTACACCTTGTTGTTGCTGTTGTCTAGTCACTAAGTCGTGTCTGACTCTTTTGCAACCCCATGGACTATAGTCCATAAGGATCCTCTGTCCATGGGATTTCCAAGGCAAGAATACTGGAATGGGTTGCCACTTCCTTCTCCAAGGGACCTTCCTGACCCAGGAATCGAGCCCATGTCTCCTGCATTGGTAGGTGGATTCTTTACCACTGAGCCACCATTGTATATCTTAAATAAATACAATTTTTAATTTGTCAATTATACTTTAATAAACTGTGGAAAATTACGACAAAGATGGGAATACCAGACCACCTGACCTGCCTCTTGAGAAATCTGTATGCAGGTCAAGAAGCAACAGTTAGAACTGAGCATGGAACAACAGACTGGTTCCAAATAGGGAAAGGAGTACGACAAGGCTGNGACGGTGAGGCTTTTTTTTTTTTTTTTGTCCTTTGCCTTAGATCACTTCAATTATGCTTGAATATTAAGCCCCTTTCTGATCAATGATATTACAGATATATTTTTGGGATTTCTTTCTCTTCCTTTTAAAAATAGGTTTTCTTTCTTTATTTGGCCGGCTGGGTGTTCGTTGCTGGGCACGGGTTTTCTTTAACTGCCTCTAGCTGCAAGGGCCACTCTCTTGTGGGGCACAACACAACGAGCCCGTGTGCCCTCGTGTCTACGGCACGTGGGCCTCAGCAGTTGTGGCTCCCGGGCAGGTGGGAACTTCCCGGACCAGGGATTGAACCTGTGTCTCCCGCATCAGCAGGTGGACACCAAAGCACTGGACCACCCAGGAGGTCCTTGTTTGGATTTTCACACTAAGGGAGGTCGTAGAGCAAGGTGGGATGTAAGGATCAAACCTGGCGTCATTGCTTGCCAACCCCGTGATTTTTGACAATTTCCCCCATTTCTGTACACCTTGATTTTCTCATCTCTAGGTAGTTCCACAAAAGGAGATCCTTTAAAAAGAATAACCTGCACACGGCAGCTGTGGACTAAATGAGATAATGCACACAGAATGCACCCCGAGTGGTTGCCAGGAGATGAGGGAGGTGATTTTTCACAAGTTGTAGATGAACTATTTACTAATGATAGCTCTCCTGTTTAGCAGCTTTGTTTGCCACGCTTGGATACACAAGCCCCTAATTGGTTTTCCCTGCAGGATCCAAGTACCACCTTCCACTCCGTTTCTCACCTTGAATCTGGAATTGGAGATGAGCCGCCTCTTCTCGGGGGTTGACTGTGGCTTTGCTGTGCTTTATTTATCCAACAAGTATTGGTGGAGTGCCTTTTCCTGGGATTGGGGACAGGGCACGGAACTAGGGAAAGAAATCTCCATCTTCTTATGGCTTAAATTCTAGCAACAGGGGAAATGAAATGCACACAACGTAAGGTCTGCTGTTGCCAAGTCACTTCAGTCGTGTCCGACTCTGTGCGACCCCATAGACAGCAGCCCACCAGGCTCCCCTGCCCCTGGGATTCTCCAGGCAAGAACACTGGAGTGGGTTGCCATTTCCTTCTTCAATGCATGAAAGTGAAAAGGGAAAGGGAAGTCGCTCAGTCGTGCCCGACTCTTAGTGACTCCATGGACTGCAGTCCACCAGGCTTCTCTGTCCATGGGATTTTCCAGGCAAGAGTACTGGGGTGGGTTGCCATTGGGAGGTGTTAAATGTTATGAAAGACACACAAAGCAATGTTATTAACCAGGAGTTGCTGGACATCCATCAGACATGTCAGGGGCTATGGAAGCTGGTGCTGCAGCCACTGATAAAAACAGAAGTGGCTATTACAAGCTGGACTAATGCTGGAATACAAAGGAGGAGGTAATCTTTGTTGGGAACATGCAAGCTATCACAGCCTAGAAACAGCCACTGATAGGTTGATCAATCAGCAAAAGTGCATGCATGCAAGAGGGGACTTTGCCAAAGACGCCTGTAAATTCTATCCTCTAAGCCTCAGATATGGTTTACTCCTTTTGTTCTATACCTGAGATGCAAATTTTCGAGAAGAAGGAAATGGAGAAGGAAGGAAGGAGAAGGAGGCAGCTAGAATGGATGTAAGGGAGTAAAACTGGCCTTGATCTTTCTAAAAAGTCACTGTGGACTTTTAATTTCTCCTCCAAGTGGGAAATGGAGACGTTTGCCCCAAATAATTTGAGAATATCACTTCTTCATTTAATTAGGAATATCCCTGAGAAGTGTTTTCACTGAAAAAATGCAGTTAAATATCATTGAAAAGCTAAGGAAATTCAGTGGAGGAGGAAACCCAAGGCTCTGGTTTGGAAAGGGCGTCTCAACACCCTAGGAAGCCTCCCCAGAGGCCCCTCTGCTTTCCACTTCCAGCCAGCTCTTCTCTGCAATGATGTTCCTCTCCCAGCCAGCTGGAGGGACCAACGGGCTCTGGCAAAACAGCCTGTTCCAGGTGGCCAGTCTTGCTGGGCATTTTGATCAGCCCTGCGGAAAGGGGTCCCAGCAGCGCCCTGCCCTGGGGGGTACAGCTGACACTTCCTTTCTCCCCATCATCTCTGTTGTTTTTTAGTCATGTCTGACTCTTTGCGACGCCATGGACTACAGCCCACCAGGCTCTTCTGTCCATGGGATTCTCCAGGGAAGAACACTAGAGTGGGTTGCCACGTCCTCCTCCAGGGGATCTTTCCCACACAGGGATGGAACCCGCCTCTCCTGCTTTGGCAGGTGGATTCTTTACCACTGAGCCACCAGGGAAACCCCACCATCTCTGGAGCCCTTGGCGATTATAATGTGGTGCCACCCCTAGCAAACAGTAAGCTGTAAAATGCCTTCAGGGTCAGAATAACACGGGCCTGATCACCTCCTCCACCAATTATCAGGCGTGTGGCCTTGAGCAGTGAACTTTTCCTCTGGATGGTGTTTCCATCTGCCTTCCAGTGGGAGACTCTGGGTCAATCCCTGGGTCAGAAAGATTCCCTGGAGAAGGGAACGGCAACCCACTCCAGTATCCGTGCCTGGAGAATTCCATGGACAGAGGAGCCTGCTGGGCTACATACAGTCCATGGGGTCGCAGAGTCAGACATGACTGAATGACTTTCACTTTCACATTCGTTCTCCCCCAAACCTTCCTCCCATCCAGGCTGGCACATTGCTTTGGGCAGAGTTCCATGTGTTATCGAGTAGGTCTTTGTTGGTTACCCATTTTATTTTTTAAAATTTATTTATTTTAATTGGAGGCTAATTACTTTATAATATTGTGGTGGTTTTTGCCATACATCAACATGAATCTGCCATGTGTGTACATGTGTTCCCCTCCCTGAATCCCTCTCCCACCTCCCTCTCCATCCCACCCCTTAGGGTCATCCCAGTGCACCAGCCCTGAGCACCCTGTCTCATGCATCGAACCTGGACTGGCGATCTGTTTCACATATGATAATATACATATTTCAATGCTATTCTCTCAAATCATCCCACCCTCGCCTTCTCTCAGAGTCCAAAAGTCTGTTCTATACATCTGTGTCTCTTTTGCTATCTTGCATATAGTGTTATCATTGTCATCTTTCTAAATTCCATATATATGTGTTAGCATACTGTATTGGTATTTTTTCTTTCTGGCTTACTTCACTCTGTATAACAGGCTCCAGTTTCATCCACCTCATTAGAACTGATTCAAATGTATTCTTTTTAATGGCTGAGTAATACTCCATTGTGTATACGTACCACAGCTTTCTTATCCATTTGTTTGCTGATGGACATCTTGGTTGCTTCCATGTCCTGGCTATTATAAATAGTGATGTGATGAACACTGGGGTTCATGTGTCTCTTTCAATTCTGGTTTCTTCTGTGTGTATGCCCAGTAGTGGTTATCCATTTTAAATAGAGCAGTGTTCATGACCTTCCCAAAGTCCCTAAATATCCCTGCCCCCCAGCAACCATAAGTTAGTTTTTTAAGTCTGTGAGTCTCTTTCTGTTGCAACTCTTCTGACAGTTTAACCCTATGTTGTATATTAAGTGTCTAGAAGAGTGCTTGGCACAGAAAATGAAAGCCTGTTGAGAGTTATCAATCTTTCACTTACACTGCATGAATGAAGAGATCAAAAGCACACAGGAAACTTGAGTAGCATTTTTTCCTTCTTGTTAGTGCACACAGGCTGAAGAAGAAATCCAAGCCCTGGATTTATCCAGCTAACATCTCTATGGAGATGATGGAGTGAAGCTGTGAAGACAGGTTACAGTAGGAACGTCCACCCACACAGAGCACATGTTAGAGTGCACAAAAGGCCAGGAATCTTCTGTGGCAATGAAAGCACCTTAGCAATGCTCAGAGGGGCCATCAGTTCCCCTCTCATATCCCTGCCCAGGCTCTGTACTGGGTCATGCATGCTGAGTCGCTTCAGTTGTGTCTGACTCTGCAACCCCATGGACTGCAGCCCTCCAGGCTCCTCCGTCCATGGGATTCTCCAGGCCAGAATACTGGAGTGGGTTGCCAGGCCCTCCTCCAGGGGATCTTCCCAACCCAGGGGTCGAACTTGTTTCTCAAGTCTCCTGCATTGGCAGGTGGGTTCTTTACCACTAGTGCCATTTGGGTGGTGGGTCATATAGCTCCCTAAGTGCACCTTTAAGATCAGAGTCTCCAAGCTTTCCCTTCAGCTGGAATGTTGTTCTTGCACCCTACACAGCACAGCTGCCTTACCAGTTTCCTCTTCTCTTGTACCATCTTAAAGAGTCCATTCAAACATTGCTCCTCTTGAAAGTCTTCATCAGTTTCATCTCTGTGCTCCTTGAAGCCTTTGAATTGCAGCACCTGTGGATGTCTGCATGCCTGACTTCCTGTTAGAGGATCGTATCTTTCAGTCTCTAGAATTCTCTGAACCTGGTTTGTTATAGGGTCAAAGTAAATACTTGATGATTATGATGATAGTAGTGAAGGTGATGGTGATGGTGATGGCGATGGCAGTGGTGGCGTTGATGAGATGGTGATGATGATGACGGCAATATGGTGATGGTGACGGTGATGTGATCGGTGGTGGTGGCAGGTGGGTGAGGATGATGACATGATGCTGGGGATGAGGCTGATAATGACGTGGTGATGATGGTAATGACTACAAGCATTTATACCGTGGTTGCCATGTTCTAGGCACAATTCTAACAGTGCCTATCACCTTTCTGGTGTGCTGCAGTCCATGGGGTCACAAAGAGTAGGACACGACTTAGCAACTGAACAATAAAAACAACAGGAACTATTCTAAATGCTTTAATAGCATTCATTTAATCCTCACAACAACTCCATCCAGTAGCTACTATTTCTGTCTCGGTTTTACAAGGAAGCAGAAGGAGAATGAATATCAAGGAGTTAGAATAGTCTTCCCAAAGTTGACCAGGCTCAGAAGTGGATTTCTTACTAAGGTGGCTACACCTCCAGGGTGCTGCAGGACCTATTCTCCCAGGAAACCTGGCCTCTGGCATCTTTTCCCTGTGGACCCCACCATGAGAATGAATGCCACTCTGACTCCTGTGGATTTGGGAGCCAAGATTCCTGCATTTCAGCATAAATCTCTGAGCCTCGGAAAATAGCCCTCCCTGGCTCCCGAGGGCAGGAGCTCGTCCCTGTGTCCCTTCCCAATTCCCAGGCACTTACCACTCAGACAGCTGCAGTGGAGTGATTTACAACCACTTTGTGTTTTCCAGCAAGAAGCTGAAAAATGTCACATACGGTGGAATACCAATTGCAGAAACTTTACGGAGAGCGGCCACTGGTGACTTTCTGCAGACATGCTTGCCTTGGTCCCCAGCCCTCTACACACACTCTTTAATGACTCAGCTGGCCCCAGGGCAGCTCTGCCTTGACATTGCTCAAAGCAGCAGAGAGGGAAAGACATTGTGATCAGAGCTGAGTGGGTAAAATGCACACACAAGTGGGTTTTTTGTGTGTGATGAAATCTTCTCATGCTGCCACGAGCATCAGGGTTTGTCCCCTCAGATTCTTCTTCTTATCTGTAACACGTGGATCCATTTAACAGATATTTATTGTGCCCCCATTATGTGCTACATGCTGGGAACACTGGGTTGAAAAAACACCCACCCTTCATCCCTTAGTCTAGTTGGGGGTGGAGGGGATCCAAGTAAATATTTGCTGCGCTGTGGCAGGATGGAGCCTCTGTTGCTATGGGGGTCAGGCGAGGTGGGGAGGTCCTCATCCTCCTTGGGGAAATCTGGGAAGCCTTGACAAAGGAGAGGACACCTGGGCAGTGCTTCTAATCCTTGCTACATGGAGAAGGCTTGTAGGGACACCCAGGCAGACAGGAGAGCTTTTGAAAAGGCAGGGGAGCATGGAAGGATGCTGTGATGCTAGGCTGTGGTACCCAGTTGCTGCTGCTGCTGTTTAGTTGCTCAGTCATGTCTGACTCTTTTGCGACCCCATGGACTGTGGCCCACCAGACACCTCTGTCCATGGGATTTCCCAGGCAAGAATACTGGAGCGGGTTGCCATGGCCTCCCCTAGGGGATCTTCCCAACCCAGGGATTGAACCTGCCTCTCCTGCACTGGCAGGTAGATTCTTTACTAACTGTGCCACCCGGGAAGCTCCCTGCAGCCCTGGGATTTTCAAATTACGAGGCTGAACTTCTGCTGGGCAGCCCTCTCCAATCGCTGCAGCTGCTCTTCCAGCTCCTGGAGCCAGTTTTTTTCCTTTCATCTTATATGCTTTATTTATTTAATAATCTATTATTTTTGGCTGAGTTAGGTCTTAGTTGTTGCACATGGGATCTTCGTTAGGCATGCAGGATCTTTTGTTGTGGTACATGGGCTTAGTAGTTGCAGCCTGAAGGCTTAGTTGCCCTGCTGCATGTGGGGTCTTAGTTCCTGACCAGGGATCAAACGTGTGTCCCCTGCATTGGAAGGCAGATTCTTAACCACTGAGCTGTGTCCCCTGTGGTGGCAGCACAGAGTCTTAACCACTGGGCCGCCAGGAGAGCCCCCGAATTTTAAATCATTGTCTTTTTCAAAACAATATTTCTTTACTTATTTGGCTGTGCCAGGTCTTAGTTGCAGCATCTGGGATCTAGTTCCCAGACCAGGAATTGAACCCAGGCCTCCTGCTCTGGAAGTTTGGAGCCTTAGCCACTGGGCTATCGGGATAATCCCTTAAATCATTCTTAATATTATGAATTATCCAGTTCAAATTTTCTCTGCTCTTACATTTGGCTTGTTTGAATAAGGATCCAAACACTGAGATGTGTTATCTTTTAACATGTTCCCCTATCCCCTATTTTGTCTATAAATTAGCAGACCTAGAGTTGCTCTGTGAAGTGTGACCCTTCAAGCTGAATGCTTTATGGTTTCCCACTCTAGCTAACCCTGGGGTACTTCATAATACCCCTTAACCTGATCCCCATCTTTGTAACTAGACCCCTTATTAAATTCTCCTTAATTACCTCTTTGCTGTATACCCACCACTCATACTATTTCATGGACATGTAAATTCCACGGACAGAGGAGCCTGATGGGCTATAGTCGACGGGGTTGCAAAAAGTCTGACATGACTGAGCATGTATGCACTTACACCATTCACTGAGAATCTACTACATGGTGTTCAAATTTAGCTACTATCATCATATTGTTATTATATTGATTATGATAAAACTGAGATACCAAGAGACCATATTGACTTGCTAAGGTCATACAGATAGATTTCACTTAGCAAGAACTCTGGGGATGTTAGCTGCTTTATACGCGCCCAATGTTCTTCAGCAATCATTACTATTCCAGCTCCATCCACAAGGGAGAAAACTGAGGCGCAGAAAGGTTAAGACATTTGCCTGAATGAGCACAGCTAGGGAAGGGCCGATCCTGGATTTGTAGCCCAAACTTTGGGACTTACCTTCTCCAAGGGTGATGCCACCTTTTTCCCCCCTGCCTGAAACTAAAATCCCACGCTGGTGCTCCATCCTGTCCTATATTCTTTTTTGCAAAAGTCAAGACATCCTTGTTTCTTGTCACAGCCACCTCCGCCGTCTGAGTACATAAAATCAGATTGTGAGTTCATTGGTCTATAAAAGCTGAGAGGGATGGGGACAGGGCATGAAGATGCGTGAGTCTCAGCCAAATGTGTAACTTATTGCCGGAAGCCTTCCCATCCCCGAGAATCAAATCAGAACACTGTCTCCAGGCCCAACTGCCCTCAGTTATTTTGAATCCTGCGGGGGGATTTGTCAGGCAGTCAGACATGTCAGCTCCCTGGGATGGGAGTTTTCAGGGCCCACTCCAGCCCCACTGGATGGCTGACAGCCCTGGCTGGCAGGCTTGGGTGCTAGGCTTCTCAAGCAGAAGCGTTTGGGTCAGTGCGCTGCTGTCATCAAATTATGGCCCACGGCTGGGCAGCTGGTCATCCATCATGTCTTTCTGAATCCCCTGGAACTGAATCACTGGGATCCTGCAGCCTATTCGTCTAGCTTTGGGTCTGAGATTTCATGGTCAGAATTAAAAGGCATCTGTTCTACCCTCTGTTTTGAAATTTCTTTGTATCTAAATTGTTACTATTTCTTTGGCTGTAGCCTTGTGAGCATTTAATGTCAGAATACTGGGACTTTGGGATTCAAGGAAGTCCTTTCGTTTCATTTCAATTTCTTTTTCTGCTATTACATTCAGGAAAAAAATAACACTGCATATCAAAAAGTCAGAATACAATGATCCTGTCTTTTTTTAATAGAATTTTCTTTCTATCTGTTGATCTCCCATCTATTGGTACATAACCTTAGAACGATGTCTGGAGTGATCTTCATCAAAGGTTAAGTATGGTTATTTCTGGAGAAGGCAATGGCATCCCACTCCAGTACTCTTGCCCGGAAACCCCCATGGACGGAGGAGCCTGGTAGGCTGCAGTCCATGGGGTTGCTGAGTCAGACACGACTGAGCGACTTCATTTTCACTTTTCACTTTCACGCATTGGTGAAGGAAATGGCAACCCACTCCAGAGTTCTTGCCTGGGGAATCCCAGGGATGGCGGGGCCCAATGGGCTGCCATCTGTGGGGTCACACAGAGTCGGACACGACTGAAGCGACTTAGCAGGAGCAGCAGCATGGTTATTTCTGGATGGTGGGACTTGGGGTTAAGTTTGGCATTTTTCCTTTTTACTTTTTTACAAAGACAGTCATAATTTTCTTGAGAGAAGGAGATGTATAGAAGCTCTGAACTAAAGAGAAGACCCTAAAGATGTTCAAATCCAGATGAAGAAATAGAGGCTGAGAGGAGGAAATGGGTTTTATCTCAGGTCACAGTAATCTGACTGCTGAAGCAAGACCACAACCAAGATGTAGATCTCAGACTGTTTTCCTCCAATATGCATTCATTCATTAAAAATAGAGCAAACCAACCAACCAAACAAAAAGAAATCAATTTAGCAAACATACTTGGAAATAAGACGAATTCAAGGTACTCCCTGCCTTCATGTAGACAGAAGGTAGAATCAAGGCTTGGGTTGTCATCAATGAACTTGTGGAGGACCAAGAACATAATGTTCTTGGGGGATGTGAGAGCATAAAGGAGGTAGAATAAAGCCAAGGCAAGAGAGGAGACAGGGCTTCCAGGAAGACTTCCTGGAGGAGAAAGTATTAGTTGTTGGTTAGATACAGAGTGGACAGGGAGAGGGTCTCAGGCAAGAGCAATGAGAGCCCCTCCGTGGATGCCGGACAAAACAGGAGGCGTTTGTCTGTTAATGACTCAATACCAAGAGGTTAAAACACAAATGAGAATGGGAGGTGAGGCCTGGGGGAGGCCTCAGGCTGGAGGGGTAGCCAGGGGCAAGTCAAAGCTAAATGCCCTAGAGCCTGGGAGCCCCATGAGACTACAGACCTGGTCTCTGTTATTCACTGCAACACCCAAGCACCTATGATCAATGCTCAGTAGACGGTTGCTACACAGATGGCTCAGCTAGGATGGCATCCCCTCCAGGAAGCCCGCTCCAGCTTCCTCCTTGCCCCAATGCCAAAACTGACCTCTCCCTTATTTCTGTTTCCTAGACCTTTGTTCATTGATTTTAGCATGTATAATAACCTGTCTAATAGAAGAGATCTTTTTATTTTTTTCATGTCAGTCTTCCTCCTTTAGACCATGAACTTTAAAAAGGAAAGAAGCACCGATTCCTCTCCATGTCACTCAGAGTGTCTGGTACACAGGAAGAACTCAACAGAGGCTTGATTAAAAGACACCTACTAGGCTCCCCTTAGTCCAAGTATTCTCCCTAGACCCCGCCAATTTATGTGGAGTCTTTCATTACACCTGGACACAATATCTAAAATTCTAAACACCTAAAGGGCTCTAGGTCTAAACTAGGGTCTGCAGGAAGGATTCTTCTGGGCTAGAGAGGACTGTAGTGGGTCTCTATTGGTTATTCTGGTTCAGGAATCATTATCCCTTCTTTCAGTTACTCATTTTTGTTTTCCTTCTATCACTACTCACTGAATGCACTTTTGGTGGGAATGTCTCTGGCAAGGTGATCCATCCAACCCTCAAATACTAACGCTTTGCCAGAACACATGGGGCTTCTCCAGTGGCTCAGCAGGTAAAGAATTCACCTGCAATGCAGGAATCACAGGAGACAAGGGTTTGATTCCTGGGTCAGGAAGATCCCCTGGAGGAGGACATGGCAACTCACTCCAGTATTTTTGCTCAGAGAATTCCACAGACAGAGGAGCCTCGTGGGCTGCATACCCTACGGTTGCAAAAGAGCTGGACACAACTGAAGCAGCTTAGCACATATGCTCTCCAGAACACAGGCTTCCCTGTCCTTCCCTATCTCCTGGAGTTTGCTATTCTAATTTCATAATCTTTAAAAAGTCCAAAATAAAAACATCGGTAAGAATTAGTATAGGTGAGTGGATGGACGAGTGATGACTGGCTAGATAAGTGAGTAGTCCTTAATAGATATTGTGCTCGAGATTCTGTGGTTTTCTAGCAACTCTCCTCCAGTGTATCAGCCCAAGGGAAGTGAAAATACATAGTTTTGGGCTTGTACACAAGTTACTGAGCAACCTGACTCATAACATCTAGATACTGGAAACAACCCCAAAGTCAATCAACTGCTGAACAGATAAACTCTATTACATCCATAAAATGTGAAACTACTTAGCAATAAAAAGGAACAAACTACTGTTACCGCACATAGTTGAAGCTGGAACCGCACTCTGCCAAGTAAAAGAAACCAAACACAAAAGAGTAGCTATTGCACAATTCCATTTCCATAAAATTCTACACAAGACAAATACAGTCTGTAGTGACAGAAAGCAGATCAGTAGTTCCTTGAGGCTGGGGGAAGAGGATTGACTGGGAAGAGATACAAGGAAGTACCTGAGGGTGATGGAAACATTCTGTGTCTCGATTGTACAGGTATATACATTTGATGGACATTCATAGACAGTGCACTTAAAATGTGAGCATTCTACGTTATGTGGATTACAACTCAATGAAGTCGATTTTAATAATGTTGGAATATTAAGTCAATAGAACGGCCAAGACTCTTCCTCCATTAGGCTGGCACAATTGCAAGCCCTATTCCTCTCTCAATGGGTTACACTCCTTTAAAAATGATGCTATTCCTTTTCCTACAGATGGCTTGAAAAGATCTAATAAAATCACATACCGAAAATCATAACAGCAAGGGATTTCCCTGGTGATCCAGTTGGCTAAGACTCCAAGCTCCCAAAGCAGGGGACCTGGGGATCCATCTCTGGTCAGGGAGTTGGATTCCGCATGCTGCAACTGAGTTCACATGCTGCAGCTGAAGTTCCTGCATGCCAGCAACAAAGGTCAAAGTCCTGTGTGCTGCAACTAAGACCCAGTGCAGCCACTAAATAAATAAAACTAAATATCAAAAGAGTAACAACAATAAAACCAACAGTAATGAGAAGGAGAAGATGAAAGAGGCATTTACTGAAGATTCTGCATGGCCTAGGACCTTCAACAGCTCTGTAAGGTAGGAACTATCATGAATCTCATTTCACAGATAGGAAAACTGAGGTACTGAGAACTTAAGTGACTTAAATTCACAAAGAAAGTAAGAGAGCTAGGGTTCAACCCCAGAAAATCTGAGGACAGAAGCACGCTTTGAAGCTCTGACATTTGTAGGCTACAGGGTTCTGTATGAACTGTAAAATGTATAACTGTCTTCAATGTCTTCACCCAGAGGCAAAATGAGCAATGGGAAATACATGCTTTATGGCAAGCAAGGAATATGAGGACCCTCATACCTTGCAGGTAACAGCTGTCTTACTCACAGGGGCCTTCATATGTTGAGAATGAACAAGAGTACCTTCTGGGTTTTTCCCCCAACATTCTTTATAGTGAAATTCTCGTATAGTGAAATTCACATTTACTTTATATCTGCCACTGACATTACCACAAAACCAATTAACACATTAACAAAAGAGATCAACATTTGGGCAATGAGTAATGGCTGTTTCTCTCTCTCATGGTGCCTAGGGTAGACAAGATAAATGAAACTGAAGGATGACTCTGATTACCTGGACAGAAACATGAATAATTATGAGGCCATCAACAGCCCCTTGGGCTACCATTCATTGGAAAGTCAATTCTTGGTACTAACCCAGCAGATCTGTGCAGCCAGTATGGCCAGGCTGGTCTTGAGTCTGGACGTGACCGTCTTCCCCTCTGAGGCCAAGGAACTTATGGCATTTCCATGTCGCACTATGGCACAGGAGAAGTGAGTGCAGAGGGAACAAGGGATGCCAAAGGCATGGGATGTGTCATTGGCTAAAGACTTAGCCTCTTTCAGCTTTATCCTTTGGTACTCAGCTCATCAATTATCCTCGAGAGCAGCTGATGGAAGAAAAGCTCGTCATGGGAACTGGAGCTAAGTCAAAGTTATAAAGCCTGGTCATATGTACTGGGTATAAAGTTCTGGATTCAGACTGCCCACACTCAAGTCCTGACTTGGTCAATCCTAAAAGCTGACTCTAAGAGAACAAGTTAACTCTCTGCCTCAGTTTCCTCATCTGTATTGTCTGAGATTTAAATCAAGAGTGCTTAACAGTGTCTGGTACATAGTAAAAGCTCACAAAGTGTTAGTTTTGATGCCATAACCATAGAAACCGATACAATTCTGAGATGCAACTTCTTCACATTTTGAAATTCTGAAAGCATTTTAAAATTTATGTGTTTTCTATAAATACAAAATTATTCAAAGACTTCAAATAGCCAAATAAATCTTGAGAAAAAAAACAGAGCCGGAGGTCACACTCCTTGACTTCAGACTTACTATATAGCTACAGTGATCAAAACAGCATAGAGCTGGCATAAAACTGGGTTCAGTCATGACCCACTCTTTGCAACTCCATGGACTGTAGCCCACAAGGCTTCTTGGTCCATGAAATTTTCTAGGCAAGAATACTGGAGTGGGTTGCCATTTCCTACTCCAGGGGCTTTTCGTGATCCAGGGATTGAATTCGCATCTCTTGCATTGGCAGGGGGAGCTACTGCATCACCTGGGAAGCTCCAGCAGACACATCAATCAATGCAGTGTAATAAAGAGCCCAGGAACAAACCTGTCACTTATGGTCAATGAATCCCGCAGTCCCTAACCTTTTTGGCACCAGGGACTGTTTTCGTGGGAGAGAACTTTTCCACGGACAGGGGCCAGGTGAGAGGGGAGGGTGAGGTGGATGAGGATGGTTTAGGCAGTAATGCAAGCGATGGGGAAGGGTAAGTAAGAGTCACTCATTTGCCCACCACTCACCTCCTACTATGTGGCCGGGTTCCTAACAGGCTGCATATTGGTACCAGTCTGAGACCAGAGGGTTGAATTAATTTATGACAGCAATAGATAACGGAGAAAAGGTAGTCTTTTCAAGTGATGCTGGGGAAACTGAACAGTTACACATAGCAGAATGAAATTAGAACATTTTCTCAAACCATCTACAAAAATTTAACTCAAAATGGACCAAAACATAAGACCAGAAACCATAAACTTCTAGAAGACATAACATAGGCGGAACACTCTTTGACATAAATCACAGCAATATTTTGGGGGGTCTGTCTCCTGGGGCAAAGGAGACAAAAGCAAGAATAAACAAGTGGAGCCTAATGAAACAGAAACAATTTTACACAGCAAGGGAAATATCAACAAAACAAAAAAGCACCCTACTGAATGGGCGAAATGATACAAGATATATTGTAAATGATGTGATCGGTAAGGGGTTAACATTCACAAGATATAAACAGCTCATACAATTCATTGTCAAAACCCTCCCCAAACAACCGGATTAAAAAAATGGGCAGAAGACCTGCATAGACATTTTTCAAAGACACACAAATGGTCAACAGGCATACGAAACGATGTTCGACATCATTAATCATCAGAGAAATGCAAATTAAAATCACAATGTGATGTCACCTCACACCCGTCAGAATGGCTGTCATCAAAAACACAAATCACAAATGCTGGTGAAAATGTGGAGAAAAGGGAACCCTTGTACACTTCATTCAGCCCCTGTGGAAAACAGTATGGACATTCCCAGAAATACTAAAAACAGAATTCTGTGTGATCTAGTAACCCCACTTCTGGGTAAATATCTGAAGAAAATGAAAAATACTAATTTGAAAAGATACATAGTTCACGGCAGCATTATTTACAATAACCAAGATATGGAAGCTTCCTAAGTGTCTGTCAGCAGAGGAATGGATAAAGTAATTTTCCGTGGCATACGCCAGTCATAAACAAGAGTGAAATTCTGCCAATGGATATAACAAAACATAAACAGACTCACAGATACGGAGAACAAATGACTGGTTATCAGTAGGGAGAGAGAGAGGGTAAGGGGCAAGATAGGGACCAAGGATAAAGAGGTACAAGCTATTTTACATACAAAATAAATAGGCTACAAGATATATTGTACAGCACAGAGAATAAAGCCAATAGTTTGTAACAACTTTAAACAGAGTATAATCTATGAAAACGTTGAATCACTATGTTATACACCTGAAACTAACATAACACTGTAACTAAGCATTAATAGGGCTCAAATATGCTACAGATGAGGAGACAATGCAGGTTTTTGCTCATTGAACGGAGCAGTGGCTTTTGCCAGTCCTTCATATACACATGCTCTTCTCACCACAGGATCGTTATATACGCTGTTCTTTCAAGTTCCCCACTCTACCTTCTCCATCTGCTTAATAACTTTTCATTCTTTAGTCCCCAGCATGAACATCATTTCCTTAGGACGTTCCTCCCCAACTTGCCTGTTTAGATAAAAACTTTCTAGTATCACCTGAGATTTCCTTATAGACCTAGTCACAGTTGCAGTTCTGTGGGCACTACACAAAGTGTGGCCGCTCTCTGTCCCTTTCAATAGACTCAAAGCTCCATGAGAGGAAGAGACTGTATCTTGTCTTACTCATCCGTATTTCTGTTTATCATGGTGTCTGGCACAGAGCAGGAAGCGGAAGTGTATACTCTGTGCGGATAAATAAATGACTGTGTTCTGCAGACATCATGGACCCAGTTTGGAGAGTCTGGCATCTCAGTTTTTGTGTTGTGTTAATTGCTCAGTCATGTCCTACTCTTTGGGACCCCCGTGGACTGTAGCCCGCCACTCTCCTCAGTCCATGGGGTTCTCCAGGCAAGAATACTGGAGTGGGTTGCCATGCCCTTCTCCAGAGGATCTTCCCATCCCAGGGGTCAAACCCAGGTCTCCTGCATTGCAGGGAAATTTGTTACTCACTGGGGAAGCATACAGTTGAATGAAAATTAAGTTGCACTGACGACTAAGCTCCATGAGAACAGGAGCCTTGTCTGCTTTGATCTGTGGTGATCCAGCACACGCATGTTTTAAAGAATAATTATTTCTGTCTTTGCCACATCTCATCTCTGCTACCTCTGAGAGTCATGAAAGCAGGCATTATATCCTGGCCCCCTGTAGGACAGTAAGTCATAAATCTGCAGCCAAAGTTCAGACTGGTTTTGCAAGCTTCAGCTCAGTGAGTCCATCTCTCACTAACACTGTATCTTAAATTAAACAGTGCTACGTGGCTTCCCCACAGACAATTTAACAGGTAGGTAATATTCAAAGTTGGACTCGCTGTCCCCCTAAATCCTCACAGATCAAGCTCATTGAACAATGAATAAATGCAGGTTTCTCTAGTAACCAGGATCTCCCTCTGTGTCACAATTTACCAGATAGATTACTTCATCCTCACATGGTGTTATCATAGTGGCAGAGAGTAAAGTGTCCAGGTGGCATGGAGAGGTGAAAAGAACATGGACTGGGCGATAAACTAGTTTGGGTTCAAGTTCCAACTCTATTGAACACTATGAAACAACAGGGACTTCCCTGGTGGTCCAGTGGCTAAGAATCTGCCTGCCAAAGCAGAGGACATGGGTACGATCCCTGATCCAGGAGGATGCCACGTGCCACAGGGCAACCAAGCCCGTGTGCCACAGCTGCTGAGCCTACATGGCTAGAGTCTGTGCTTCACAACCGGAGAAGCCACCACAATGAGAAACCCGAGCACCGCAAGGAAAAGTGGCAGCCGCTCAATGCAACTAATGAAAGCGCGCAAAACAATGAAGACCCCAGTGCAGCCAAAAATAAATAAATGAAAAAATTTAAAAAGAGTATATCCTGATTACTTAAAAAAAAAAAGAAACAGGGAAAGTGGGTTATCAAGCCGTATATATGATGCTAAGAACTTTTAACATAAGATTTCATTCAATTTATAATCTTCAGAGTATTAAAATGGCATTTGAATAATTAGGAATGGAGATTCAGAAAGTGAAACAGCTTCCTCAAGGTCATGCAGTTGTTAAGTAGCAGAGATTGGAACCCAGACCTCTCTGACTTCAAAGTGAAGCTTTTTCTTTTCCAGCGCTTGCCAAACTTTTTGGCACCAGGGACCAGTTTCATGGAAGAAAATTTTTCCACAGACCAGGGTTGGGGGGTTGGTTTTGGGGTGATTCAAGTGCATTACATTTATTGTGTACTTTGTTTCTATTATTATTATATCAGCTCCACCCCGGATCATCAGTCATTAGATCCCGGAGGTGGGGGATTCCTGCTTTTTACCATCTTACCTTACGCCCTGGCTATGTGATCTTGAGCAAGTTGCTTCACCTCTCTGATTCTGCATTTCCTCATCTATAACTAAGATGATTATCTTCCCCCAAAAACTGCCCCAAGGATCCAGTGATAATGCCTATGTAAGGCAGTATATAAATGCCAGCTATCGCCATGCCCAGTATCCATGAACAGGTAGATCAGAAGGAATAAATTCTTTTGTTGGTCTGTTTAAGGCAAAAGAGAGCTCTTATTATTCCCAAAAGAGTTCTCACAGCTGGAGAAGCAGCAATATAATTCCTGCAATAAAAGTAGAAGTGGGGAACTGAAAGGCAACACAACTCTCCTCCAAGCCAGCCTGTTTTTATTTGTTACCAGAATACAGTTTCAGATTCGATGGCTTATTTTCGTCTGAAGCATGAGCCTTTATCGCCCAGCTGTTGGGAACAAGAACAGAGCGGTTAAACACTGCTCCATGCCCTGGCCCTGTGCCAGCTGCCTGGCCTGCAGAGGACTCGGCACGCATGCTAGGAGCAATGCTGCTTCCTCGAACCAACTGCCCTGTGGTGCTCCCAGCCTTCCACCCCACCCCCGCCTCCGTCTTACTGGTCCCAGAAACCATGAGAACAGGTTGTCTACTCTCTGCGCTGTTACCTGTTAAACTGGTCCATCAGAGCTGCTGGGTGAGCAGTTGCTGTGACATCCTGGTCGGCCCCAAGTAACGATGCTTTTCCCAGGACTCCAACTCCAACCTTGACTCAGCTTACCTGTTCGCTGAGATTTGCTTCTGGATAAGCTTCCCCCCAAGAGGAAACCGGGGGTTGTTCATACTCACAATGCTCAGATACCCAGGCTCTTTTTGCAGGAGAGGGAAGAGAAGAGAGGAAATAAACGTGGAGGGAACAGAGGTGGAGAAGAGAGAGCACTGCCCTCAAAGAGTCTGCAATCTGCAAGGAGACAAAAATGTGAACAGGTGAAAACAACAATGATGTCTTCTTTGATGCTTGGGATGTGCCAGGCGCTGCTCTGTATGTCAGATCACTGACCACACACACTTTAAACCTCACAATAATTCCAACAGGAAGGTGCTAGCACTGTCCCCCATTTCATAGATGAGAACACTGAGGCTAATGGCCAAGATCATGGCTCGTAAGTGGTAGAGGCAGCATGCTGGGTTTCAAGAGTCTATGTTCTTCAGCACTGCATGATAGCTTCAAGCAAATGATTAGAATACAGTGTCGGGTTAATGAAAAGGAGTTTTAAAAATCGTTCAGAGACATCATCGGTGCCAACAAAGGTATGTATAGTCAAGTTCAATTCAGTTCAGTCACTCAGTCATATCCGACTCTTTGTGACCCCATGGACTGCAGCACACCAGGCTTTCCTGTCCATCACCAACTCCCAGAGCTTGCTCAAACTCATGTCCATCGAGTCGGGATGCCATCCAACCATCTCATCCTCTGTCGTCCCCTTCTCCTGCCTTCAATCTTTCCCAGCATCAGGGTCTTTTCCAAGGAGTCAGCTCTTTGCATCATGTGGCCAAAGTATTGGGAGTTTCAGCTTCAGCATCAGTCCTTCCAATGAACATTCGGGACTGATTTCCTTTACGATGGACAGGTTTGATCTCTTCACAGTTCAAGGGACTCTCAAGAGTCTTCCCCAACACCACAGTTCAAAAGCATCACACATATAGTCAAAGCTATGGTTTTTCTAGTAGTCATGTATGGATGTAAGAGTTGGATCATAAAGAAGGCTGAGTGCTGAAGAATTGATGTTTTCAAGTTGTGGTGCTGGAGAAGACTTTTGAGAGTCCTTTGGACTGAAAGGAGATCAAACCAGTCCATCCTAAAGGAAATCAACCCTGAATATTCATTGAAAGGACTGATGCTGAAGCTCCCATACTCTGGCTACCTGAAGTGAAGAACTGACTTATGGGAAAAGACCCTGATGCTGGGGAAGGTTGAGGCCAAGAGAAGGGGACAAAAGAGGAAGAGATGGTTAGATGGCATCACTGACTCGATAGATATGAGTTTGAGCAAACTCCAGGAGATGGTGAAGGACAGGGAAGCCTGCGTTGCTGAGTCCATGGGGTCACAAAGAGTCAGACTTGACTGAGTGACTGAACAACAACACAGGCAATCACATGTACGAAGGCCCTGAGGTACCAGAGAGCCTGTGCATGGAGGAGGCAAAAAGAAAAAATAACTCACTGTCATTACAGCATAGGCGGAAGGAGAAGATGGGAAGGTGTGAGTGTGTGTTTGAAAGCGTGGATTCTCATTGAGCTGGAAAGAGTCCTAAATGCCAAGTTAGAACCTTGGACTGGGGCCTAGTAAAATGGGATCCACTGACTTTTAGGGAGGAAGGTGACATGAGTGGTTTAGATTTGGAAACAACCTCTCCGCCAGTAATGTGAAGGATGGATTTAAGAATGGAGGAGACAGGAAATGGCAGAGAGGCTGTCCCAGGGTGGAGACTGGGAACAGTCACCATCTTCTTTTATGTCCTATTTTTGGAGGGTTTGGGGGTCCCCAAGGATCCCCTCACTCCACGTGGGCCCATCAGCCTGAAGACGTGTACATTGGCAGTAGCATGCTAATATAACCAGCACCTGCTTATAAACAGGATTGCAAGTCTTCCAAGCAATGAAATTTGCCTAGTGACACTGAATCAGAACAGGACCCCGTGGTCCTTGCTCCCCTAAGTTCTCTGCCTGTCTTTTGTCTGTGGAAAGCTTTAGTCAAAGAACAAGTTTAATCAGAGAAGTGAGACCAGGTGGAAAAAAGGAAAACAGTCAAAGGGGACCAAATAATAATGATGCAGTCGTTAAGCATAGTCAGGGGCCTTGCGTTCTTTCTCGGGGGTTGTAGATAACACTCTGAGCCACATCCGGTGGGCTGTCTTATAGATACTAGAACAGTAGGGTGAAGAATTTGACTACCTGATGCCCATGACATAAGCGGCCACAATTCCGAGAACTGGCCTCAAAGAAATCGGATCAAACGGGCCCTGGAACTGAAGATAAACTGTACTTAGAACAACCAAGATGCTGCTGCTCAGACTACCAATGACCAATCTGAAGATGAATGTCAGAGCTGACTCTGCTGTTTCTGCATGCAGCCTCCTCCTTCTGTCTATAAAAGCTCTTGCCGCACTGGTTGCCAGTGTGGGGAGTTGACCTCTGGACAGATGTCCACCTGCCTCCCCCCCATCCCCGCCCCCAGTGGCTGGCATCTGAAATAAACTTTCCTTTCCTCCAACCTGGCTTTTGAGCAGCAAGAAGCCAGACCCCACACTCTCCTTTGATAACAACACAAGGGACAGAGAAGCCACTGGGCCCTTCCAAGTCTGAAAAGTCTAAGGAAACAGATTTCTGGTCATTTGCAAAGGACAGGAAGCCACTCACCGTTGATGAGCAGTCTGGAGGGCATTTGAGCTTCTCCTGCTTTGAGAAACCCCCTTGCCCTCCACTGAGAGTAGCTTGGCGGCACTGACCTGCCCCACCTCTCCGCAGCTGTGAAGGTGGCCGGGACTTGTCACAGAACTTCATTTCCTCAACTGTGTTTGGCCCAGGGATGGACTGTGCAGGCAAGAAGAAGCAACCAATTTCTTCCCGTCACATTAGACATACGGATGCCAGGTTAGAGAAGGGTCCTACTGATGACCAGCATGCCCAACCTATGTGGAGAATGAACCTAAAAATGAAGCAATATCAAGAAAAACGGGACCAGAGATGGAGAATGACAGAGTCTTGATTACATAGCCAAACCTATGGATATAGCTCAGCCTGAAGCCTATCAGATTTATCTGCAACTTACATACATCTCTTCCCAGCAGTGCTGACAAATTGGAATTGAATCTCATTGGCTTATTCCTGGCAACAAAGGATAAGGTGATTGGGATGGCGTCACTGACTCAATGGGCATGCATTCGAGCAAACTCTAGGAAAGAGTGAAGCACAGGGAAGCTTGATATGCTGCAGTCCATGGGGTCACAAATAGTCAGACACGACTTGGTCACTGAGCAACAATAACAACCCCTCTTGGAGTCAAGATCTAGCATGTGAGTTGGACCACGTCAGATTCACATAAACCTGAAATAGGGATAGGTGGCTTCTAAGCAAAACCTAAGTCTTATTACCAAAAGAGAGAGAAATTGTTCGGGGGAAGGCAAAAGATAATAGATGTATTCTACAACCTTTTGCAATACAAATGTTAAGATGACATCCATTTTTTCAAATGCATTGGTCCTAGAGCTGGGTTGTTTAGAGAATAATTTCACCAAGGCTAGGGCTCTTGGGGTGGGAGGTACCCGGAAAGTGACCCTCTTCATTTCAATCTCTGTTCTTAACCCCATCTCCTGGTCACTCTGCCCTACCAAAAGCCATTGGGTCAGATAAAATCCCAAAGTTTGTTTCTGTGAGCTGGAGACCTCTGCCTCCAAGTTCTCATGACTTCGTCCTCACATTAGCATTCATGAACTCAAACTGTCAGGGAGTCTCGGGTAAATTAGAAGCAATAAACAAATGCTAATTAGCACTCTGGCAGTACCCAGAGGATGCCACAGGCAGAGACCCAAGCCTGTGTATGTGTGTTTCCAGGATTCTTTGAATTCCCACAGCTAAGATGCCTTTATGAAGCTTCTTGATGAAGAAAGAACTCAGAGACAGCACAGCATTTGCTTCAAGCCAAAGACTTTTCCGTATGATGAACTTACACGTCAACCTCAACTCTGCCACTTATGAATGCTATCTATACACATTGACAAATTCCTTTATTGCCCCAAGTCTCAGCTTTCTTCTCCATAAAATGGGAATAATAATCATCTCTATTTTAATAATCATCACTGTTTTATTGTTGTTGCTGTTGTTCAGTCACCAAATCATGTCTGACTCTGTGTGACCCCATGGACTGTAGCACGCCAGGCTTCCCTGTCCATCGCCATCTCTGGGAGTTTGCTGAAGTTCATGTCCATTGATTCAGTGATGCCATCCAGCCATCTCATCCTCCATTGCCCTTTTTTCCTTCTGCCTTCAATCTTTCCCAGCATCAGGGTCTTTTCCAATGAGTCAGCACTTCACATCAGGTAGCCAAAATGTTGGAGCTTCAGCTTCAGCACTAGTCCTTCCAAAGAGTATCCAGGGTTGCTTTCCTTTAAGATTGATTGGTTTGATCTCCTTGCAGTCCCAGGGACTCTCAAGAGTCTTCTCCAGCCCCACAGTTTGAAAGCATCAATTCTTTGGCACTCAGGCTTCATTGCCCAAATCTCTCATCTGCACATGACTACTGGAAAGACCACAGCTTTGACTATATGGACGTTTGTAGGCAAAGTGATGTTTTGCCTTTTAACACACTGTCAAGTTCTTGTCATAGCTTTCCTGCCAAGAAGCAATCATCTTCTGTTTTTATTATGTGAATGAAATAAAGAATGCAGTGTGTAAAGTATTTGGCACCTAATAAGTGCTCAATAAATGAGTTTTGTATGTGTAATATACATGGGGGAAATACAGGAGGTCAGATGTGAGAACCGGGGCACAGATTCCTCTTGGTCCCCTCCATCCCCAACCCCACCATTTGGCGTGGAGCACCCACACCTCGCGTGTGGACCAGTGCAATGCTCTCCTGTCTGGCTGTGGTTCCTTCTCCCTCTTCTCCCTCCACATCATTCTGTTAGTTTCCAAGGATTGCGGTAACAAACTGGCACAAAATCAGGGGCTTCAAAAAACATAAATGCATTGTCTCATGGCTCTGGAGGCAAGAACTGTGAAAGAAGTTGCTGGCAGGACCAGTTGCCCTGGAGGTTCTGAGGGACAATCCGCCCACACTTCTCACCTGGCTCCGGGGGTCGCTGGCCCTGGTGGCCTTGGCTTAAGAAGCTTCTCCCGTCTCTGCCCCGTCTTCACACAGCCTCCTCCTCTCCTTCTTGTGTCTCCTCTTCTGCCTGTCTCATCTCCCTCTAGGCTGTGCCCTTGTAAGGACCCCTGTCGTTGGATTTAGGTCTTACCCCTCCCTATAATTCAGGGTGATCCCATCATGAGACCTTTTCTTTTTTAATCAGTTGCTTTGGATGGCATCACCAACTCAATGGACATGAGTGTGAGCCACTCCAGGAGATGGTGAGGGACTGGGAAGACTGGTGTGCTGCAGTCCCTGGAGCTGCAGAGAGTGGGACACAACTGAGCGACTGAGCAGCAGTGGACAACTCACAGTTGCTTCACAATGTTGTGTTGGTTTCTGCTGTATAGCAAAATGAAGCAGCTGTATGTATACATGTGTCCCCTCTTTGTTTTTCTTTTTCTGCCTGCCCCTTTGAAGTCTGTGCGCCAAAGGAGAGCTTCTCAGAGCCTACCTCTCCCCACAAAGCCTTTGCCGTTCCTCTCCTGCCTCATCATCTCTCTCTCTTCCTAATTGTTTTTACCCCGCCTCCCCTTACAGCACTAACTGATTTATCTGGGAGGCAGGAGTGTGGTACCACACAGGGGTAAAGAAGGACTCAGTGTTAGACCACTCGGGTCCACCCTAGCTCCTGTCCTTACTCTCAGTGTGACCCTAGGCAGCTCAACTTCCAAAGCTCAAGTAGAAACATGTAGAAGAATCTAATCACAGGGTTGCACGATCGAACTGCTAATCTTTGTAACACAGGAACAGGGTCTGGTTCACAGCAAGGGTCCAATGTCTGCCTCTTTTGTATGAGCCTGGATGAGCTGGCTTATTTTGCAATAGCAAACAGCCCCAAAATGAGAGTAACTCTGGGGCTTAAAACAAATGTTTCTCTCTCCTACATGCTGCATGCCCACTGAAAGGTAGCAGAAGGGTTCTGTGCCTTTTAATCACTTAGGGTCCCAGATTGATGAGCAAGCATCACGTTGAAGAGAGCAGGGGGTCTCACCAGGCAAATGAATAGTCCAGATCAGACATGCTCCTAACTCACTGGCCAGAAAGAGTCACACGATCCCACTGGGAGGCCAGGAGAAAAGCTCGCAGGAACTTTAAGGGGGAGACACCCACCTGTGGGAGCTCATCTGTTCTGCTATGAACAGAACCTCATTTCACCTTGAGGAAGAAGACGTTTCCATCATCTTTTATTGTCAACAGCACCAGATCACAGTGCCCAGAGCAAGGTAGGGGTTTCTCTGGCGGCTCAGATGGTAAAGAATCTGCCTGTAATGCGGGAGACCTGGGTTCAATCCCTGGGTTAGGAAGATCCCCTGGAGAAGGAAAAGGCTACCCACTCCAGTATTCTTGCCTGGAGAATCCCCTTGGACAGAGGAGGCTGGCAGGTCACTAAGAGTCAGATGCAGCTGAGTGACTAAGCACAGCACAGCAGTGTGAGGTAGAACTTAAGAACAAGATGTTGGAAAGCCTAATTTAAAAATAGGACAGTTTCAAAGCACCAGAAAAAATAAGACATGATCCTCTTTGTAATATAATCTGAGGAGACAAATTTCCATCCACACTCAAATATTTTCCCTGTTCACCTGTTACCATGTGTCATATTTCTGCTGTTAACTTGATCCATGACAGTCTTTGGAGGAGCATTTGTAACAGTCTAAGAAGCAGCAGGCAGTTTGCTGTGGGCTCCAAGGCATCAGACTGCCTGGACAGGGTAAGATATTCACTAGGGCACTGTTTACTCACTGAGTACATTTAACCAGCATTTTCTCAGCTCAATGCCGGGCAGTACGCTCAAAGCCTAGTTGGTTCTAACACGGTCACAGTCCACAAAGAACTCAACATTTAGGAATCTTCACATGGCAGGCAGAGCCTAGAGAATGCAACTGAAGATGGATACTTTAAAAAAAAAAAAACAACTAGGTGGTTATATATTGGTCTTCCCTGGTGGTTCAGCCGGTAAAGAACCCACATGCAAATGTAGGAGACCCGGGTTTGATCCCTGGGTGGGGAAGATCCTTTGGAAGGGGAAGATCCCCTGGAAAAGGACAGGGCAACCCACTCCATTTCCTTCTCCAGGTGATCTTCCCCACCCAGGGATCGAACCTGTGTCTCTTATGTCTCCTGCATTGGCAAGAAGGTTCTTTACCACTGATGCCACCTGGGAAGCCCACAGTCACCATCACAGTCATATATTAATTTTATTTTACAGACTTTCATATATTTTCAAAATGTCAACAGAATAATTAAATGTGAATTTTAAATCTTAACATGTTACTTTTATTTGAGTTAGATACTAATTTCTCTGCTTTAGTCAGGCTAAGGTTCTTGAGAAGATGGATACTTTTGAAGTAGAAAATAATACTTTTGTTGTTCAGTCACTCAATCATGTCTGACTCTTTCTGATCCCACGGTCTGCAGCCTGCCAGTCTTCCCTGTCCTTCACCATCTCCCAGAGTTTGCTCAAACTCATGTCCATTGTGGAGAAGGCAATGGCAACCCACTCCAGTACTCTTGCCTGGAAAATCCCATGGACGGAGGAGCCTGGTAGGCTGCAGTCCATGGGGTCACTGAGTCAGACATGACTGAAGCGACTTAGCAGCAGCAGCAGCAGCATGTCCATTGAGTCGGTGATGCCATCCAACCACCTCATCCTCTGTCATCCCCGTCTCCTTCTCCCTTCCATATTTCCCAGAATCAGGGTCTTTTCCAGTGAGTTGGATCTTTGCATCATGTGGCCAAACTATTGGAGCTTCAGCTTCAGTCCTTCCAATGAATATTCAGGGTTGATTTCCTTTAGGATGGACTAGTTTGATCTCCTTGCAGTCCAAGGGAGTCTCCCGAGTCTTCTCCAGACTGGTTGGATCTCCTTTTAGTCCAAGGAACTCTCAAGAGTCTTCTCGAGCACCACAGTTCCAAAGCATCAATTCTTCAGCACTCAGCCTTCTTTATGGTCCAACTCTCACATCCATATGTGACTACTAGGAAAACCATGGCTTTGACTATATGTTATGGGCAGATAATTATTAGTGGGCAGAAGTAATATTGACCACTAATAATTATAATTTGCTTTCTGGGTGCTTGGCTGAGGAAACACAGATTCAGAAGATCTGACCCTCTGAGCTGCCCTAGGAGAATAGAAACTAGCATTTCCTTTCAAAACGGGCAGATGGAAAAGGATTTCCATTGCGCCTTCTCTGGATGGGTCTTTGTGGGAGACATTAGCATATCACCAGGACTCAAACATGTGGAGTAAGAAGACAGAGACAAGGACAGCACTAGAGTTTTCTGCAGGCTGGTTCTGTTAGTAACCCCACCTCTGTCACTTACTGGCAGTGTGACCTTGGAAGATTGCTTAACCTGTCTGTGCTCCAGAGCCTTCACTGGTTAATGTGGCTCCTGAGACCTCATGTGCAGGGACCTGGTGTTGGGTGGGTCCCCAGGCACCACGTTCCATCTCCTTTTGCTCCCTTTTCTCTAAGTGGGAAGAGTAGCAGCCAGACCTAGGAAAGAACTGATGCTTTCAAANTAGAACTTTAACATATGAATGAGGCAAAGGAGACCCAAATATTTAGCCCTAATGATCAGTATATAAAACAGACCTACCATGTGCCCCAAATTCACACATGCTGACCTATCCCATCCTCTTCCTACCCCTAATCTTGGCAACTACTCATCTCTTCTCCATCCCTGTAGCTTGGTCTTTTGGAGGATGTCACAGAAATAGAATCATATAGTATGTAACATTCTAAAACTGACCAGCTGCATGTAGTTCACTTCTTTTTATTGCTGAGCGGTATCTCAGTCAATCTTAAGGGCTTCCCCTGAGGCTCAGAAGGTAAAGAATCTGCCTGAAATGCAGGAGATCCAGGTTCAATCCCCAGGTTGGAAAGATCCCCTGGAGAAGGGAATGGCAACCCACTGCAGTATTCTTGCCTAGAGAATCCCCATGGACAGAGGAGCCTGCAGGCTACAGTCCACAGGGTCGCAAAGAGTTGGACATGACTAAGCAACTAGGTACAGCAACAGCACAAGGGAAATCAATGCTGACTACTCATTGGAAGGACTGACGCTGAAGCTGAAGCTCCAGTATTTTGGCTACCTGATGCAAAAAGTTGACTCACTGGAAAAGTCCTTGCTGCTGGGAAAGATTGAGGGCAGAAGGAGAAGAGGGCATCAGAGGATGAGATGGCTAGACGGCATCACTGATGCAATGGACATGAACTTGGGCAAACTTCAGGAGATGGTGAGGGACAGGGAGGCCTGGCATGCTGCAGTNCAAAGGAATCTGGTTAGAGAGCTTTCTTGGCAGTTAAAAGACTTGCTGTTTTTATAGAGTTTTATCATAATTCATATGCAAGAAGATCGCCAAAGTGTAAATTATCCATAGTGATGTGTTGCAAAATAAGCTGTTAGAGAAGCATGATTAGCTAATTGCATCTAATGACTCTGAAAATATAACACCTCCTCCAAACTGGAAGAATTAGGAAAGGATCCTTTTTTTTCCTTCCTACTTGTGCCTTCCATGGTAACTAGGGCTGATTCTTTTCCCAGAAACTTATTCTTTGTTTGCTGAACAAGCTGATACCTGCTGATAAGATGGCTTTACTTTCAAGTGATAAATTATCTTAATTAACTTTAATTGTTTGCAGACAATTTTATACAACTAGAGACATTTAAGAAATAGAAACATAAAGATTTAATATGGATGATAAGCATGAGCCTGAGGAGAAGAACAATTTTCCATTAAAAGAATATTTGGAATTGATAATATTGAACATAACAATTAAAGATGGAGTAAGAAAAAAGCTGGTAATTTGAATGATTAGGGGTCAGAACTTTGGGTACCAAAGGAAATCAAAGAAAAAACACATAGCTTGCTGTTTTGTATGTGGATGTAGTTCTGAAAAAGTTTTCACTCAGATAAATCAATATTTCTTTCAAGATACATTTTTTTGATATTTCATTTCCTAGAATTGTTACTAAGCCTGGTTTACACTAGAAATTGAAAGCCCATTAGAAGAGATTTCACAGCACTCTGTTGCTAGGTTATGTCCTTCAATGGGTTTAGTTATAGTCATCCCTTAAAGTCATTGACTTTCTTTTCCACATATCTAAAATTGTGATTAATAGTGTCCCTTGAAAACGCCAGTATGTTTAGACAAACTGCTTTTTATTAAATTTTGTATGAAAGTTGTGATCTCTTTAAGCTGTTTTGTATGCGTTCCTTCTTAAGAGGAGCTACTTTTGTCTTTTCTTTGACTTTTAGTTTCAAAGGGAACTTATACTCTTGCAAGTCCTTCTTTCTTCATCACAGTGATTTGCCTATGGGTAAACATCTGACCCAAGGAGGGCCAAACAAATTTTCTTATTGTTTTGTGATCAGGTTCTGGAGAATAAATCCTTTCCACTTGTTAAAAAATTGTGAGGGTATTACCAAACCAAACTTGCGTCTGCTTGCCCACATGCAGTAGGGCCAATCAACTGACATCAGGTTATGGTAAAAGAAAGTGCAGTGCTTATTGCAGGGTACCAAGCAAGGAAGGGTGGTGGTAGTTTAGTTGCCAAGTCATGTCCAACTCTGCAACCTCATGGACTTTAACCTGCCGGGCTCCTCTGTCCATGAAATTTCCCAGGCAAGCATACTGGATTGGATGGCAAGCATATTTGGGGATCAAACCCATTTCTTCTGCTTTGGCAGGCAGATTCTTTACCACTGAGCCACCTGGGAAGCCCAGGCAAGGAGTACAGGAGGGTAATGCTCAAAAGACCTGAACTCTATGATAGATTTCAAGAAAGCACTTAAAAAATTATTTTTAATTGGAGGATTATTGCTTTACAACACTGTGTTGGTTTCTGCCATATATCAACATGATCAGTCATAGATATACATGTCACCTTTCTCTTGAATGTCCCTCCCATCTACCACCCTACCCCACTCCTCTATGTTGTCAAGGAGCACCTGATTTGAGCTCCCTGCATAATACAGCAAATTTCCACCGGTGATCTAATTGTACATATGATGTTTCCATGCTACTCTTAATTCATCCCACCCTCTCCTCCCCCTTTTGTGTCTACAGCACTTTTAAAGGCAAAAGAGGGAGAGAGTCTCAAGCTGTGTGATCAGTTCATGCACAGTCCTCTTACTGGTTCATGGTGAGGTAGCAGGGTGATGTCACAGGAATTAGTATCTCAGTCCTCAGGCTCCAGTCTGTCTGGAGGCTATCCGCTCATGATCATCATGCAGTTAACTTCTTCCACCTAGTGAAGGTTTTAGTATCTGTGAAACAACACAGGAATGTGTATCAGACATTATTATCTATGTCCTTCAGGGAAGAACTAAAGATTCTGTGACTGCTGTATAGTTGACTTATCATTTAAATCATTACAAGTTTTCCTGGCCCAACTGCTATTTTTTTGTTATTACATGTTCACATTCTTTCAGTCACTCATTCTTGAACCAGACTTTTGTGATTCAGGGGAGACCTGGGAGACTAAAAAGCTTTTTTACGAACAAGAAGCAGGCAGCAAACATGGGATAGGAAAGGGGATGGCTGTCCCTGGAAGACCCCATAGGATCCTGCTCAGTTATAAGGGTATCAGTTTAGGAGCCACTGGTACTTATATGCATGTGAAGAAAGTCAGTCTACTGTAGATAATGATGGAACTGTTTGAAAGAAAGAGAAAATGAGTTTAGTGAGAAAAAGGAAATATATTGACAATATACATATTACTAATTTTAACTTTTGAAGACAATACCATACTTCTTCCTTCAATTTGATGATTTGAGACAAGCTATTCATTTATTTTTGTCCAATTTAGTTCAATGTGAGTTTCTGTAGCAAACAGTCTTGAACAATAAAATGTTTCCTTATTTGACTGTTTATTCCCTCCCATTCATTTAATAACTTCTCTCAGTATGTGCTCTGGTGTGCTTAGTCACTCAGTCATGTCTGACTCTTTGCGTACCATGGACTGTAGCCTGCCAGGCTCTTTTGTGTATGGGGATTCTCCAGGCAAGAATACTGGAGTGGGTAGCCTATCCCTTCTCCTGGAGATCTTCCCAACCCAAGAATCAAACTAGGGCAGATTTGCAGGCAGATTCTATACCAGCTGAGCTACCAGAGGAGTCCATCTCAGTGGAGATACACCCAAATATCCCTTCTCATCCCTTTAAGTAGGGAAACTTTCCTTCTCTGTCATACCAGGACTCTCTTTCCTTCCTTTAATTGATAAGTATCTTTCTTCCAGACTAGATTATTTGGCTTCACATTGTTAATGCTTGCTCACATAATAGGCCTCTGCATTTCTGCTTTTATTTTTGCAATTCTTCTAAAACATATTTCCCGAAGATCCTAGAGAACAAATTCAACATGTGTTTGAAAACAATTTATTTAATGCCTTCTATATTTCAGACTCTCCCTAGTACTAAGTAAACAAGACTAACAGTGAATAAGACAAAGTTACTCCTATAATGGAGCTTATATTCCAGCAGTGGATATAAGTAATAAATAAATAAACATATTTTATGAAAGAAAAAAGACAATGTTTGTGACAAAATGAAATTTTCACTTGTATAAAGTATAATGCAATAAAGTCAGAACAAGTTGGTTCCCTCCATGTTAAAATGATATGGTACTATTTATAGTTCAATATTTTACACAACAGTCAACAAATCTGAGTGTATTTGAGGAAAATAATAATTCCTCTTTTTGATGGGAAGCAAAATGATTCCATTTTCTTTATTTTTCTCAGGATATAAGATTTATTATAGACTCATTCATCCAGTGTTTATCATTAACTAAAAGTTTAAACATAAAGTCTTTTATATTAATAAATGTCATTGCCAAAGCATAGTATGTGACGAATTCCAGGCCAAATNAAATGATTCCATTTTCTTTATTTTTCTCAGGATATAAGATTTATTATAGACTCATTCATCCAGTGTTTATCATTAACTAAAAGTTTAAACATAAAGTCTTTTATATTAATAAATGTCATTGCCAAAGCATAGTATGTGACGAATTCCAGGCCAAATTTAGTGTTAAGCTTGAAAGTGTTTATTTCTCAGTCGTGTCTGACTCTTTGAGATCCCATGGACTGTAGCCCACAAGGCTGCTCTGTCCATGGAATTCTCCAGGTAAGAATGCTGGAGTGGGTTGCCATTCTCTTCTCCAGGGGATCTTTTCAACCTAGGGAAGTATTAAGCTCAGCTGAGGGCAAAGATTCACCTATTTATGTATAATATTAATTTATTATTTTTAGATATTTATGTTAAATAACTACACTACTCAGTCTGGAAATAATGACTGCTAAGGAGGAAAACTCAATCAGTGCCAGGGACCAGACTGTCAGGAGTGGATCTACTTTAGTCTAATGCAGAATGGAGTTTCTGAGGGAGAGACATGAATGAAGTCAAGTTAGTGTGATGATTAAATAAGGTAGAAGGAACAGCATGTGGAAAAGCATTGAGGTAGGAATTCATCTGGCTGATTAAAGAAGTAAAGCTGAAGGCTAGACCAGAGGAAATAAGCTTGCGAATGGGAGAGGTGGTAAAGTCAGAGAGAGACCAGGATCAGTTAGTCTGAGTAGCATGTGTAGACACCTTTGGAGAACTTAGAGAGGTTACATGATCTAAATTTTGTTTTAAAGGTCACCAAGGTTGCTCTGTGGAGAACTGTGGGTAGTCAGACCACTGCTTCTTTCCTAGGATACCCACAATTAGTGATTGATCAAAAGTGGAGAACAAAGGCCTATCTCTCTTACCGCAACTTCACCTTCAAAACTTCTTGCAGGATCAGCTCTCTTCCCTTGAGACTGTATCATGACTGCAGCAGCTTCTCTTTTATCAGTTCTACACCTTTTCTTCCCTTCTACAGGTTTTGATCCCAAAAGCATGTCCTAAAACACCTCCAGTGGACAGGCATAGAAGCAGAGATACCACCTTTGCTTAACTGTCATTCTCCTCAACCTTCACACATCATTTGATACTGGTGACACCTGCCTTCTTGAAATTGTTTCTTCTTTGGCTGCTATGACACTCCACTCTTAATGTTCAGTTCAGTTCAGTTGCTCAGTCATGTCTGACTCTTTGTGACCCCATGAATCGCAGCACACCAGGCCNCAAGATGAATGAAAATATTCAGATAAATAAATATAAGTAAATCTGTGTGCATGTGTGTGGCTGAAACACAGTGTAAACCTGGACAAAAGCTGAAGACAAAGCTGAAGAGGATAGTCAAAGCTGACCGTGAGGAAACTTCTCTATGCTGATGGGTTGAAATTGTAAAATTTCAATCAAGGTAAGAACACCAGCAGATATGCACTGTGTACAGTGCACTATGACAATAATCAATATGAAAGGTGGCTTGACAAGGAAGGGATTGAGAGGCCAATGCAGTAAAACAGGGCATAAAATAATAGATGCCTAAACTAAAGCACTGGAAATGTGAATGAAAGAGGACGGACATACTTAAGCAATAATTAGCAGAGGGACAAGCAACTGCAGGACTTATGATTAGATAAGAAAGAAAACTACAGAATTATCCTCAGGTTTCTAGTTTGAACACCAGTGTGTTTACCTAAGATGCAAACTGCATAACCATATACTTGATACAAAGATAACACTCATCTTAGAAAAGTTAGATGTGAAATGCCTATGAGACATTTTGGTAAAGTAACCTTCCCCTCAACACACAAACACATGCAAATACTCACATATATTTCTTTAACTCAGACACACAAGCTTGGAATTTTGCCATTTGAATGCCAAGACAGGTACTTAATTTTATCTGGTACCCTGGGAAAATTAGAACCTTCCACCAAGGTTACTTCTCTCCTTCTCAGTTCAAACTATATTTAGAAGATATCTGAGCAAAAGTTAAGAGAATCACCTCCCACAGCCCCATGACCAGAGATTCAGATCTCACTAGATCCAAATGTGGTTCAGGAATCAGCACTTTATCATCTATCTTAGCTGATTTGGGGGCTTCCCAGGCAGTGCAGTAACCCCATGGACGGAGGAGCCTGGTGGGCTACAGTCCATGGAGTCGCAAAGAGTTGGACACTTCACTTCACTTGGGCTTCCCTGGTGGCTCAGAGGTTAAAGCGTCTGCCTGCAATGAAGGAGACCTGGGTTCTATCCCTGGGTCAGGAAGATCCCCTGGTGAAGGAAATGGCAACCCACTCCAGTATTCTTGCCTGGAAAATTCTATGGACANACTTCACTTGGGCTTCCCTGGTGGCTCAGAGGTTAAAGCGTCTGCCTGCAATGAAGGAGACCTGGGTTCTATCCCTGGGTCAGGAAGATCCCCTGGTGAAGGAAATGGCAACCCACTCCAGTATTCTTGCCTGGAAAATTCTATGGACACAGAGGTCTGGTGGGCGATAGTCCACAGGGCCACAAAGAGTCAGACACAACTGAGCAACTGAGCACAGCACAATACTAGTTGATTATGATGCAGTAACTCCACTGAATGCCCATTGCAAAACACTGGACAGTACCCTCCTGTTCTTTAAAGGACACCTATAGTCTCAATTCCTTGGTATACTCCCTGATTTGAATCTTAATGTTGCAATAGCAAGAGAATTTCAACACTTTGCCTGTTGCTGAAGTCACGGTCATGCAACATTTTGTTGGGAACTGCACATAGAAATTGTGTTATAGTATTTCACTAGCTAGTGGGCAAGTAGCCAGAGCCAATGTGAGTGTCAGACATCAAGCTCTATACAACCTAGGAAACTGATCCAAATAAACAACCTAGTTGAAATCACTGGTATCATATATCAACCTGTCATAACACCAATAAAGCATCAACAGAAGGTAGTTTTCTGGGCTTGGGATAGTGGAAACTGTCAAATGTGCAGTGGTGAGAGAAAAGAGAATTTTATCAGAAAGAAATGATAGATGTGAAAAGAAATGCTGGCTTTTCAACAAATGGTGTCAGAACAACCAGATATCCTTACACAGAAAGGATAGAGACAGCCTTACATCTTTCACAATAACTTAAAGTGGACTATCAGCCTAAAGGTAAAATACAAAACTACAAAACTCCTAGAAGATAACACAGGAAATCTAAGTGACTTTGGGTTTGGTGTATGTTTACATACAACACCAAAAGGGTGATCCATGAAAGGAAAATTTGATAAATCGAATTTCACTAAAACTGAAAACTTCTGTTTTGTGAAAGACACTGTTAAAAGGATGAAAAACCAGGCCATAGAGAAAGTATTTCCAAAATATCAATCTGATAAGGTCTGGTATTCAAAACATATAAAGAACCCTTAAAACTAAGCTAAAAGAAAGCAAACAAACTAATTTTAAAATGGCCAAAAGCTCTGAGCAGACTTGTCACCAAAGATATAAATACGGTAAATAAGCAAATGAAATAATGCTAAACATCATGTATCACTATGAAAATACAATTTACAACAATAATGAGACACCACCACACACTTATTAGGATGGCTAAAATCCATAGTACTGACAACCCCAAATGCTGACAAGGATGTGAAGCAAGAGAAGCTCATTTATCACTACTGGGAATGAAAATTGGTACAGCCACTTTGGAAGACAGTTTGGTTGTTTCATGTAAAAATTTCAGGAAGAAATTATACACACATGGAATGGGGAGTGGCAGTAAATAAAGCTAGAATAGACTGGAACAGTAGCTTGGTTCTATAAGACTTCAAATACCAGGTGAAAAACTATATTAAACCAGTTTGTAATAGATTTTGAGCTAAAGAGATCCATGATCTACTTTTCACTTATAAAGAAGTCTCAGTTGAAAAACACTGTGAAAGATGAGTTGGAATAGACAAAGGGGCAAAAAAGCAACAGAAAAGAAATATTTAATCATAGATTATCATTGAATTTAAAGATCACCAAAAGCCCTCTACAACATGCAGTCCAAACTGTGATGAGCCCATTAGTACATTTTGAGGAAAAGGCTCTAACTGTTGGAATCTCCTTTTCTATTAGTTTCTGCTCATTCTTCTTAATCTTAGTTTTTAGATTTATACAGAATGATCTAACATTTGATCCTCATGATAGAACTGCAACACTTCTTTAAGAAGCAATTATGTCTGTACCAAGATGAGTACTATCAATAGTTTTGAATATTCCTTATATGTATTTAATTTGTTCATCCATGACTAGAACTAAGACAGGCTGTCTATGTTTCCTGAAGATTGATGTTTAGAAGTTAAATCTCATTAAGTTTTGCCTAGGAAACAGGAGAAAAAGCTCCTGCTTCCCCATTCTAAATCTGATAATTCTATTGCTACAGTTCAACCTCTGCTAACATTTTTTTGAGCATTGACTATATCCGAAATTTCATGCCAAGCACCCCACATACAATGTTACTCAGTTTTCACAACACCCCCTAAGAAGTAGGTACTATTATTGTCACCTTAAAGAAGAGAAAACTCAAGTCAAAAGAGATTAAGACCACATATCTTGAAAGAGTAGAGTTGGGACAAAAACACTTTTACCCTAAAGCCCATGCTCCTATAATGACCTGTGTTCCTTCTCTTTAGATTACACCAGCATTTCTTTTTCTGTCATTCTTTTCCTTTTTTTTTCTTTTTCTTTTAGATTTCCTTTCCTTCCTTCTTTCCCCTCCTTCCTTACCTCCTCTTCCTTCTTTTATTCCTTTCTTCCCCCTTCTCTCCCTCTCCCCCTCTTTCTTTCTCAGAGAGGAGGCAGTAATATCACTCAGCTAACTCATGCTACTGCTGCTAAGTCACTTCAGTCGTGTCCAACTCTGTGTGACCCCATAGACGGCAGCCCACCAGGCTCCCCCGTCCCTGGGATTCTCCAGGCAAGAACACTGGAGTGGGTTGCCATTTCCTTCTCCCAGGTAACTCAAAGGATGCTAAAATTATTTATTATAAAACTTGGCTACATGTATAAATCAGCTTGAAAGCTTTTAAAAACTTATGCTTGGGCATTATTCCATACCAAATAACATAAATTTCTGAGGGTGGATCCTATGTACTGAGACACTTGAAACNTAACTCAAAGGATGCTAAAATTATTTATTATAAAACTTGGCTACATGTATAAATCAGCTTGAAAGCTTTTAAAAACTTATGCTTGGGCATTATTCCATACCAAATAACATAAATTTCTGAGGGTGGATCCTATGTACTGAGACACTTGAAACTCCACCCAGGTGATTGTCATATGTAGTCTGAGTCAAGATCTACCACCTTAAGTCCTCTTTACACATGCTACTAAGTACAGTCTATTTTATACCTAAGTACCTGATTTGAAGATACAAATATAAGACCTAACATATGTCACAATTAAACTTTATCTTAATGCACTTGGTTCATTATTCCAGCCTGTCAAGATCTTTATGGAACCTGATTCTGTCACCCAGAATATTTTCTAACCTTCCTAGTTTCATGCCATCTAAAAATGTCACAAGGATTCCTTTGATATTTTTATTTAAATCTTAAAGAAAGTCAGTGAACAGGAAACAGCCTTCAAGCATGTTGGTTTGATATCCTTAGACACAGGCATCCAAATATAAATTTACATACTTATGTTTGCCTCTGATTCATTTCCTCATTTTGTTCACAGGAATGCCATTAATAACCTTTAAAAAGACTTGGTAAAATACAAATACACTCTTGGTAGCACATTTGTCTGCTCTTCCAATTAACAGCCCTCTAACAAAAAGGAGTGAACTCCGGGAGTTGGTGATGGACAGGGAGACCTGGCGTGCTGCGACTCGTGGGGTCANCTTGGACGTGGGGTATCTCTTCACAGCTGCTCCAGCAAAGCACAGCTGCTGCTCCTTACCTTGGACGAGGTGTATCTCCTCATGGCCACCCCTCCTGACTTGAACTGGAGTAGCTCCTCTCAGCCCTCCTGTGCCCACCCTGCCAGTTTATAAATATACCCCTTTATATTTTCCTCTAAAATTTTTGCAGTTTTGCACTGTACATCTAGATCTATAATTCACTTTAAGTTAATTTTTGTTTAAGGCATGAGGTGTGGGTTGAGGTTCCTTTTTTTTTTCTTCTTCTTCTTGCATATGCATATCCAGTTGCCCCTACACCATTTGTTGGAAGAGTATATTTTTCCACTGAGTATCTTTTTCACCTTTCCAAAACTCAACTGGACGCCTTTATCTTGGTCTGTTTCTGAAGTCTCTACACTCTTCTCTTCCATCGATCCATGCATGCCAATCCCTTTGCCAATCCCATACTGCACTGACTACTGTGGTTTCTTATAGTAAATCTCAAAACTGGGTGAAGCGATTCCTCTAGTATTATTCTTTGTTTGCAAGTTATTTTAGCTGTTCAAGATCTTTTGACTTGCCACATAAATTTTAGATCTGGGTCAAGCGATTTTGAGGCAAAGGTATTTTTTGTTACTATGGATTCAGATACTTTTACACATCTATATCCACTCGGGTTGTCTATTTATCTTGGTGAGTCTGACAGCTTGTAGCTTTTAAGGAATTGGTTTGTTTCATCTAAGCACTCAAATTTATGTGTAGAGAGTTGTTTGTAGGGTTCACATCTCAACCTTTTAAGAGCTGCAGGGTCTGTAGTGTTTGCCCCTCATTGCTGAAACTGGTAATTTGTGTCTTCACATTTTTTCCTTTTCCAGTCTTTCTGGAGATTTTTCAAATGCATTGATTTTTTTTTTTTTTTTCAAAAACCGTAGCTTTTGGTTTCGTTAATTTTCCTTCCTCCTTTTCTGTTCTCAAGTCCATTGATTGTAGGTCTTCTCTTAGTCACTTCCTTGTTGAAAGCAAACACAATAACACTGTGCTGTTTGCCCCGGGATAGTCTGCTCATTATTTTCACATTTCTTAGAAAGGAGGCTCAGACGGTTGATATAAGGCCTTTTTTTTTTTTTTTTTTTTTAAGGTAAGCATTTAATGCTAAATTTCCCTGTAGACACTAGTATATTTCCACATGCTGCATCTTATTTTCATCCAGTTCCAAATACTTTCTCCTTTTCCTTGAGATTTCCTCTGGACCTCTTTTAGAATCCCACTTTAGTTTATAAACTGTGCTTTTAAAACAATGGACGTATATATCTACCGAACAGAAAGAGACTCACAGACTTAGAGAATGAACAAATGGTTGCTGGGGCTGGGGAAGGATGGGGGAAGGGATAGTTAGAAAGTTGAGGATGGACAGGTACACACTGGTATATTTAAAATGGATAACCAACAAGGACCTACTGTACAGCACTTGGAACTCTGCTCAGTGTTATGTGACAGCCTGGATGGAATGGGAGTTTAGGGGAGAATGGATACATGTATATGTATGGCTGAATCCCTTTGCTGTTCAACTTGAAACTCACATTTTTAATCTGCTATACTCCAATATGGCTTCCCTGATAGCTCAGTTGGTAAAGAATCCACCTGCAATGCAGGAGACCCCAGTTCAATTCCTGGGTCGGGAAGGTCTGCTGGACAAGGGATAGGGTACCCACTCCAGTATTCCTGGGCTTCCCTTGTGGCTCAGCTGGTAAAGAATCTGCCTGCAATGTGGGAGACCTAGGTTCAATCTCTGGGTTGAAAAGATACCTGGGAGAAGGGAAAGGCTACCCACTGCAGTATTCTGGCCTGAGAATACCATGGACTGTACAGTCCATGGGGTTGCAAAGAAATACTTCAATATGGGCTTCTCAGGTGATGCTGGTGGTAAAGAATCTACTTGCCAATGCAGAAGACATAGGAAAGGTAAGAGATTCGGGTTCAGTTCCTGGAGTGGGAAGATCCCCTGGAGGAGGAAATGGTACCTCACCCCAGTATTCTTGCCTGGAGAATCCCACCAACAGAGGAAGCCTTGTAGACTACAATCCAGTGGATTACAAAGAGTCAGACACAACTGAAGCACACATGCATTGGGTATATTCCCCTATTATAAATATGCCCTTGTTGCTTATTGTATACATAATAGTTTGTACTTCTTAAATACCCCTAAATTGCCCCTTAGTTCATTTCAGTTCAGTTGCTCAATTGTGTCTGACTCTTTGTAACCCCATGGACTATACAGCACGCCAGGCTTCCCTGCTCATCACCAACTCCCAGAACTTGCTCACACTCATGTCCATTGAGTCAGTGATGCCATCCAACCAACTCATCCTCTGCCATCCCCTTCTCCTCCCGCCTTCCATTTTTTCCAGCATCAGGGTCTTTTCCAATGAGTCAATTCTTCGCATCAGGTGGCCAAAGTATTGGACCTTCAGCTTCAGCATCAGTCCTCCCAATGAAAATTCAGACTGATTTCCTCTAGGATGGACTGGTTGGATCTCCGTGCAGTCCCAGGGACTCTCCAGAGTGTTCTCCAGCACATAGTTCAAAAGCATCAATTCTTCAGTGCTCAACTTTCTCTATAGTCCAACTCTCACATCCATATGTAAATTGCCCCTCCCCCTTTATAAATTGGGCTTTCCTGGTGGCTCAGAAGATAAAGAATCTGCCTGCCATGTGGGAGACCCAGATTTAATCCCTGGGTCGGGAAGATCCCCTGGAGAAGGAAACGGCAACCTACTCTAGTATTCTTGCCTGGAGAATCCCATGGACCAAGCAGCTTGGTAGGTTATAGTCCATGGGGTCACAAAGAGTCAGACATGACTAAGTGACTAACACTTTCACTTTATAAATTATGATTTTGACCGTATCTCTTGTATAATGCTTTTGGTGATGATTTCTTTTAAAATGCTTAATTTTTCAGTTTATGTAGATTCAATTTTTACCACTTCAAGTGGAATTTGGAAACATCACTGCCTTACAGGCCTTTCCCCCTTCCTCTTTATGTTGATATTCTCTCATGTATGGTTAAGATGGTAAAGAATCTGCCTGCAATGCAGGAGACCTGGGTTCGGTCCCTGGGTTGGGGAGATCCCCTGGAGAAGGGAATGGCTAACCACTCCAGTATGCTTTCCTGGAGAATTCCATGGACAGAGGAGCCTGGCAGGTTATAGTCCATGGGGTCACAAAGAGCTAGACAAGACTGAGCGACTAAGATACACACATATTATATTTACACACATCAAAAATCCCACTAGACAATATTATTACATTTGCTTTTGCTAAATCTATTTTAAAGAACTCGAGAGAAAAAGAGTAGTCTATTATATTTACCCAGATTCTCACCATTTCTGTTGTTCTTCCTTCACTACCAATATTCTAAATCTCTTTTTGCTAGAGTTTCCTTTAGCCCAAAGAGTTTCCTTTTTTAGCATTAGCAATTCTTTTAGAAAAGATCTGCTGGCAACAAATTCTCTTATTTTCCCTCGTAGGAGAATGTCTTTATTTTAGCTTAATTCTTGTAGGATTTTCTCTCTGTCCATCAAACTGAGTTTGATGGTTCTTATTTTTGGCACATTAAAAATATTATTCTACTTTTCTTTTGACTTTTATGTTTCTGATGAGAAATTCATAGACATTTAAGTTGTTCCCTTATAAATAATACACATTTTTCTCCTTTGACCGCATTCAAAATTTTTCTGTCTTTAATTTTCTGAAGTTTGACCATGGTATCCATCTATGAAGTTTTATTCTTTTTGAGTTTCACCAAGCTTGGGTACATTTATGTGTGTGGAGGCAAAGTTTTCAACAATTATTATTTTAAATATATTTTTCCACTCCATACTCTTTCTTTCATTCTTTATGACATGAATATTAACTTTTCAGTATTGTCTCTAAGACTGTTTTTTAAAAAATCTTTCTTTTTCTTGTTCAGATTGGATAATTTCTACTGATCTCTCTCAAAGTTCACTGACCGACCTTCCTTATTTTCATTCTGCTATTGTCTCCTTCCAGTGAGCTTGTCTGTTTTTATTACTGTATTTTTTCAGTTCTAAAATTTCCATTTGGTTCTTTTCAGTATCTTTTGTTTCTTTGTTGAAACTTTTAATTGTTTCATTCATTTCAAGAATGTGTGCCTAATATAACATTTTTGTCATGGATGCTTTCACATCTTTTCCGTGTGTGTGTGCTTAGTCATGTCCAACTCTTTGCACCCCCATGAAATGTAGCCTGCCAAGCTCCTCTGTCCATGGGATTCTTCAAGCGAGAATGCTGGAGTGGGTAACGATTCCCTTCTCCAGGGGATCTTCCTATCCCAGGGATCGAGCATGGGTCTCCTGCATTGCAGGCAGATTCTTTACTATCTGAGCTACAAGGGAAGCCCTAGAAGTGTCCCTAGAACCCAACTTAAAGGACTGCTCCTGGAGTTCTCTCTGTCTTCACTGATGTTCACATCTTGGTTTGACTCCAAGCCAAGCAATTCCAAAGGAGAAAAACGCTAAAGTTATTGATGACTCAGTGGTACTTCCAAAGATATAATCTGTCCTCCAATCTGCTGGCTACTTTTTGGTTTTCAGAGTTCTCAAAACCTGGTTCTTACATTATGCCTGGGCTTTACCACTCTGTTTAGCCAGAGAGGCAGGGTACTATGTGTTTACCCCATCTTACCTGGAATTGGAAGCGTCTGCCTATTTTTAGAGCAAGGCAATAGTCTTACACACTAGAAATGGCTACCTGGAATTGGAAGCGTCTGCCTATTTTTAGAGCAAGGCAATAGTCTTACACACTAGAAATGGCTATGGGCTTCTTCATTAAAGTCAGAGTGACTCAAATTTGAAACCCTGTTCTTATTTACAGATTTGTCCAAATAACATGAAATACATATTATTTCCTTCTAGGAGGGCTTCTGTAAGTTAAATAAATTCCTTAAGAGCATACAGCTGGCGATTAGCATAAGCAGAATGTAAGCCCAGTTTGTGCTTGTGCTAGGGCCCATTTTTCTCCCAGCATGTGCTGATATCATATAATCATTTTATTACCTGCAAGCATAAAGCTTATGCTCTCCTTTCTCAGATAATGGTGATTGATGGCAGCCCTTTAAGGCTGGAATTGGATCATCAAGTCCCAATACAATTTTGTTCAATAAAACAATAAAAACCTAAGACAATTCATTGCTTTCTAAGCCTTTGTTCTTTCACAGTGATTTGTGAGGGGGATCACCACCTTCTCTGGCTTTCTGCCTTATCCTTTGAAAACACAGCTGCCTTAGAATCCTGACCCGTCACTCCAGTTTTGCAGATAACCATTTCATGAAAGAGAAAGAACTGAAGATGTTCATGCCAAACACAGCGAACATACTTAAGGAAAAAACAATCCATTCTGTACTTGTGAAAATGAGGGGCCTGTGGCTGGCAGCTGAGACCCAGAGAAGGACTCAGCTAATTCTATGCCCTTTACTTCTGGAAGGCATCAGGCCAGTAGTTTGGAGCCAAAGGATCTGATAAATATCGGTCAGTTTTAGGAAAAAAAGTTTAATTCACCCAAGCATCTTCCTGACCCACTGGAATAGCTAAGTGACTGGGTACCTTTTCATCTGGTGTCAGAAAAGTCCTATTATATTCAGGCTACAGAGAAATGAGTGACAAAGATGACTAAGGAACTATGAATGGAAAGCGCTAATGTTATTACAGAACAGAATGGGGTGCCTAAGTCTTCAGCTGTTATGAGTTTTTAAATCACAAAGCAAAGGATAGAGCCCTAAAATAAAATCAGGAGACTGCCTCAGGTTGGATTCTTTTGGTTGGTGGTGTTAGAATTCAACTCAAATTAAGTTAAAAAGTGGAACAAAAATGTATGGGGTGGGGAGAGAGGTGGTAGGGGGTTTAAGGATGGGGGGACACATGTATACCTATGGCTGATTTATGTTATGTATAGCAAAAACCAGGACAATATTGCAAAGTAATTGCCCTCCAATTAAAATAAATAATTCAATTTAAAAAACAGCCTAATAACCAAAAAAATGTATTATCTTAGGTCTCTTCAAATTCTAGGAGTTTTACTGGTTTCAGGCATAGCTCCATCAAGATGCTCAGCAACATCAGGAGTTTCTTTCTACAGACTTTTCTCTCTGTTGGCTTTATTCTCAAGATAATTATCTGCATATGATGGGGGATGGTCACTAGCAGCTCCTGACTCCCACCCTAGCTCTTTAACAACCTTATTAGCAAGATGAAAGCGAAAGTGTTAGCTGTTCAGTCGCGTCAGTACTCTTTGCAACTCCAGGGACTGTTGCCCACCAGGGTCCTCTGTCCATAGAATTCTCCAGGCAAGAATACTGGCGTGGGTTGCCATTCCCTTCTCCAGGGGATCTACCTGGCCCAGAGAACTCACGTCTCCTGCATTGCAGGCAGATTCCTTACTGTCTGAGCCACTGGGGAAGCCCAATCAGAAATACAGCATGCCTTTTTAAATAATTCCAGAGAAAGTTTTAAGGCAGATTCCCACTGACTCTTCTTGACTTCACTTGAGTTATATGCGTACTTATAACCATCACGCCGGACTTGAAGTTGCATTTCTCTCATGCTCAGTCACATCTAACTCTTAGAGACCCTATGGACTGCAGCCGGCCAGCCTCCTCTGTTCATGGGATTTCTCAGACAAGAATACTGGAGTGGTTGCCATTTTCTTTTCCAGGGCATCTTCCCATCCCAGGGATTGAACCCAAGTCTCCTGTGTCTCCTGCCTTGTAGGTAGATTCTTTACCCACTGAGCCACAGCATATATTGTTTGATCATTTTTGTAGATACCTAGGAAGGACCAGGGAGAAGGCAATGGCAACCCACTCCAGTACTCTTGCCTGGAAAATCCCATGGACGGAGTTGCCTAGTAGGCTGCAGTCCATGGGGTTGCTAAGAGTTGGACATGACTGAGCGACTTCACTTTCCCTTTTCACTTTCATGCATTGGAAAAGGAAATGGCAACCCACTCCAGTGTTCTTTCCTGGAGAATCCCAGGGATGGGGAAGCCTGGTGGGCTGCTGTCTATGGGGTTGCACAGAGTCCGACACGACTGAAGTGACTTAGCAGCAGTAGCAGCAGGAAGGACCAGGTCAATATAAATGCAAATCATATATCTGATAAAGGGTTCATTTCAAAAATATAACTTCCATCTTTAGAGTGGACACTAATCATTTTCTTGATAGCTTCTGTACTGATTTTTTTCTTCGCATTTTAAAAATTGACCAATTAGAACTGAATGCTAGAGGTTGCCAGTCTTTTTCCTTTCTTTCTTTAATTTTGTATTAGAATGTTTATATCCCAGTTTGTCCCAAATAGTATTTGAGTCAGGTATGAAAGATATATACAATATTTCAAGTAGAATAAATTATAACCAATTAATTAAAATATCTTCCCAACCCAGGGATTGAACCCAGGTCTCCCACATTGCAGGCAGATTCTTTACCATCTGAGCCACCAGGGATGCCCATAATACTGGAGTGGGTAGTCCATCCCTTCTCCAGGGGATCTTCCCAACCCAGGAATTGAACCAGGGTCTTCTGCATTGCAGGTGGATTCTTTACCAGCTGAGCTACCAGGGAAGTCCCAATTAATTAAAATGTCCAAACAGAANTGCCCATAATACTGGAGTGGGTAGTCCATCCCTTCTCCAGGGGATCTTCCCAACCCAGGAATTGAACCAGGGTCTTCTGCATTGCAGGTGGATTCTTTACCAGCTGAGCTACCAGGGAAGTCCCAATTAATTAAAATGTCCAAACAGAAAACACCCCAACAAGATGAAGAATAAATGGAGGGAAAACCAGGAGCAAGATTTGTTACACAAAATCTATACACCAAGGAATCCTAGAGGTTTGCTGGAGATTGGCCACAAATTTGCTTCTGTACCTCCTAGCACCTAGAGAAGGCAAAGACAATTAGTTATGAGCTTCGTGTCTATACATAGAAACAAACAGTGATGATGGCCATCAACCAAGTACAAACTGAGTACAAAGCTTCTACAGGAATGACCTCATCTAATCCTCACAACAAAATGCAAGCCAAGTATTATCTTCTGAGTTTTAAAATGAAAGAGGTGCTCAGGCTGAGAGCTGAGAGTTAGAAAGTGGTAAGGATGGGGACTTCTCTGGTGGTCCAATGGCTAAGACTCTGTGATCCCAATGCAGGGAACCCAGGTTCAATCCCTGGTCAGGGAACTAGATCTCACACGGTGAAATTAAGAGTTTGCAGGCTACAACTCAAGATCCTGCATGATGCACCTGAGACCCACTGAAGCCAAATAAATAAAAATAAATATTTTTAAAAATATTAAAAAAAAAGAAAGTGGTAAAGATGAAATTCACATCCAGGTCTGGTCTCTCACTGCACTTCTGTATCATCAGCTGCCCTGGAAAAGTATAACTGTCTCTTGTACTGAAAAGCAGAAAGAATTTCTTGGAGGGCTGCACAGAGGGAGGGCCCTGTATTGAGGAATGAGCGTAGCTGTCAATAACAGCTTTTGAGCAAACACAGAAACAGTTTACAGGTTATTTCTCATCTGGTTCCTAAATGCAAGCAGATGGCAGCGTGCCAAAGTAAAGTTTGGCAAGAAGGCATCCTACAGGGAGAATATCCAAGACATGACAGGTCATCGCTATTTTATTCTTTAAACATGCTGATGTAAAAGCACTCCAACAGAGAGACTTCTGGTCCACAGCGCTGTCATGGAGGCCCCAGCAATCTGAGTCCACGTTCTACCTCTGGCATCTGACTAATGAACTCCTAAGAGGTCAGCTCTGCTTCAGTTAGCACCTGCCGGGAGGTAATGAGCTGCAGCTTGGACCAAAGTTAATTACCCAGGTTAGAGGCAGAGGGAGGCTGGGCTGAACCCATTTTAGCCAGACACAGAGCTGTCAAGAATAGGAACGAGACGTGCGTTTGCAAGGAACCTACAAAGGGGAAGTAGGAATAGTGGGACGTGTTTGGGAGGCTGTGAATTCCAATCAAGCATAACCTTAATTAGGACTGAAAGAGCTAAAAAAATTTTTTTCTCATGTACTCCCATACGTACCAGGAATGCCCATCACCATCTCAGCCTGATCCTAGAACCTGGTACTCTTCAATCATTTACCATTTATTTATGAAACATCCTCGTTGTGGCAGGGCCAGGCTCTGCCAACCAGATTGGATCTTGCTCTTGTGGGGTCTGCTTCTAGGATGTCTGAGCTCTGTCCCTCCACTGGACAGCTGAGGGGAACAACCTCAGGAGAGTGTATGGAGATGAAGGCGTTCAGCTTCCTGAGTGCCAAATGCTTGACATCCATAAACCTCTAGACCCCAAATTCTGGGGACGAGGGACTAGCCTCCCCATTCTGTTGCTGGGTAGCTAAGGCTGAAATTGGAATCTGGTTCTGTCTGGCTGTAAACTCCAATTCATTCCACAGCTTCTCACTGCTCTTTGACTAGACCATTGAGAGAGCTAATGTCATCCATCCCATTCCTTCAGGATTGGGAGCTTGTGTACACCTGTGGTGGATTCATGTCGATGTATGGCAAAGCCAATAGAGTATTGTAAAGTCAAATTAAAAAAAAATAATAATAATTAAAAAAAAATCCTTAATGCATTCCATTTAGGGTTAAGTATCACATTTGTAGCATGTTGTTGAATNCTTGATATCAAAATATGATAGAGGATCCAAAACGAGGTCATCAATATAGCTCAAAGCAAACTCTAGCCCCTGAGGTCTGAGTTGGAGGTAAATTACATCACACTTTGCAAACAACTGAAGAAGGAGATGAGAAGGAGCTTGAGGAAGCAGATAGGAGAAGGGGCAACTGACAGCCCCACCATGGAGGACACAGAAAACCTTGAAAAGCAGATGGACCTCAGAAAGCTCATTATTCCTAAAAGCCAGCCCACTCAGTCCTGGATATTTCTAANCGAAGAAAGAGATGAGAAGGAGCTTGAGGAAGCAGATAGGAGAAGGGGCAACTGACAGCCCCACCATGGAGGACACAGAAAACCTTGAAAAGCAGATGGACCTCAGAAAGCTCATTATTCCTAAAAGCCAGCCCACTCAGTCCTGGATATTTCTAAAACCTCACAGTATCATTGAACGTGATGAAGTTCTCAGAGGTGACTGTGTGCTAAAGAATATTAATAAGTCAGGGTTTCCTGGATAGAACATTATTTGTATCAAGGTTCAATGTTAGTAAAACAGGATTGGTATGAGAGAAAATGTTGATTTTTTTTCCCCATGATATTTCCCCTCCTACTGACCAAAATTCTGGTAGATATTTAAAATTATCTTAAGGAAAATGGCCATGAATGCCCATAAACTAACATAATAAATTTTGGTTTTATTTCTTTGGGTATGTCTATGGCCCCAAGTAATTGCTTTAAAATACCGCTTTTATTTCCATTTCTCTTGAGATAGGTGCTTAGGGCCATTGATTATGAAACTTACAGACTAACAAGGCATCTTCAAAGCAGATTGACGAATGGCATGGTGGTGTTGTAAACTTTGGAAGGATCAGAGGTCACTTCAGATCCCTTTTGTTACATAAGTTGCCATAGTGATGAGAACTGAGGCTGGAAGGAGATTGGATATTAACAATAACAGATATCATTTCCAGGGAACTTACAACATGGCAGGCACAATGCTTTCACCTTTAACCTTCAGAAGGAGCCCATGGTCTGCTTTTTGCAGATGAGGAAACTGAGACAAACAAAGTTAAGTAACTTGCACAAAGTCCATGATCTAGAGAATGACCTGAATTCAAATCTAGGTGGTCTGGCTCCAGAACTGTTCAGTTCAGTTCAGTTGCTCAGTCGTGTTTGACTCTTTGCGACCCCATGAATTGCAGCACACCAGGCTTCCCTGTCCATCACCAACTCCCGGAGTTCACTCAGACTCACATCCATCAAGTCAGTGATGCCATCCAGCCAGAACTGTTACTGACCCATTAATATCTGCTGCCTGGAAAACGTGGTAAAATTCGAAGATGCTTACAAGGTGAATGCATAGTTTCCTTTCTAACTCCTACAACAGGATAAATATTCAGTAAGCCTGTCCCATCTTTTGGAAACCAATGTGGTCTCTTATAAAGTTACTCTGGGACTGTGAAGGGATAGTCATTAGAGAGTGGCTCCAAGTGCACACAATATTTTGAGATGTGAAGAAAAGCTGGATTCTTCCTTTCTAACCTGTTTTGAATGCAAGAAGCCAGCAAGGCAGAAATCTGTGGGGTTGAGGTAATGATAAGAGAGAAGAGGGTAACAGAGGATGAAATGGTTCGACGGCATCACTGATTCAATGGACATGGATTTGAGCAAACGCTGGGAGACAGTGGAGGGCAGGGGAGCCTGGCATGCTGAAGTTCATGGGGTCGTAAATAGTCTGATATGACTTAGTAGCTGAACAACAAGGAGAGAAAAGAATGTGTCTTTTGGTTCCATAATAAGTACCTGTAGTCATCCCACAACTATATATAGAAATTCACAGGTATCATCCTTTTCTATAACACGGTATCCAATTATTCAAGATCTGGTCAAAGATAATAAATTACCATTTGACCCAGCCACTCCACATCTCAGTATTTATTCAAAAGAAATAAAAGTGTTATCCAACGACTTGTAGACACGTGTTCATAACAGCTTCATATGCAACAGACCTGAAGCACAAACACCCAGCTGGGGTTGTGGAGTGAGTGGAAGTGACTGGATAAACACATACGATGCAATGCTGTGTGATAATAAAAGGTAATGAACTGGTGGTCCAGTGGCTAAGACTCTGAGCTCCCAATGCAGGGGTCTGGGGTTTGATCCCTGGTCAGGAAACTAGATTCTGCATGACTATGAAAGTGTGTTACTTCCACTGTATCTGACTCTTTGTGACCCCATTGACTGTAGCCCACCAGGCTCCTCTGTCCTTGGGATTCTCCAGGCAAGAATACTGGAGTGGGTTGCCATGCCCTCCTCTAGGGGAATCTTCTTGATCCAGGGATTAAACCCAGGTCTCCTGCCTTGCAAGCAGATTCTTTAGCTTCTGAGCCACCAGGGATGATCCCACATGCCACAACTAAAACTTAGCACAGCCAGATAAATAAATAAATATTTTCTTTTAAAAATAAAGATAATGAACTTTTGATATCTTCAATAACAATGATGAATCTCAAAAATAAATATGCCAAGTGAAGGAAGTCAGACCAAAAAAAAGAGTATACAGTATGATTCTGTTGCTCTAATATCCTGGAAAATGCAAGCCAGCCTATAAAGACAGAAAGCTGACCAGTGTCTTCCTGGGGATGAGAAGGGGTGGGGTGGAGGGTATTGTCAAGGGACAAGAGGAACTTTGGTGGGGGAGTGCTTTCTTATTTAACTTCTGATGGAGGAAACTACTTGTGCCAGACAAGAAGTCATGAAACCCAGGGGTATGACAACAGAACTTTAACTCAGAAGGACTAGATTAGAGGAAGGAGACACATAAGAGAAATAAACAGAACAAAACTAAGCAACTGGATGGGCTTCCCAGGTGGCACGCATGGTAGAGAACTCACCTGCCAGTGCTGGAGACCTAAGAGACTCGGGTTCGATCCCTGGTTTGGAAAGATCTCCTGGAGGAGGGCACAGCAACCCACTCTAGTGTTCTTGCCTGGAGAATCCCACAGACAGAGGATCCTGGCAGGCTCCAGTCTGTAGGGTTGCACAGAGTCGGACACAGCTTTAGCATGCACAAGAGACCAGACAGAAGGCAATGCTGTGACCTGGCTGCAGGTGCTGAAAGTGGGATTAAGCTGGTGGCCATGAGGAACCAGGGGTAAAGACAGAAGTCAAGGAACAGAGTCAGGTGTGGGCAGTGAGCAGCCCGCTGGGGACTGGAGACTAAGGTGTAGTGGGTGCAAATCGGAAGAGCCCTGTGGTTCAGAAGTTTCCACTGACACTCTTCAGAGCCAGGGAAAACTAGGTCAGGAGAAGCTCTGGCCAGCGGACACACAGCTTCTGCAAAGACCTGTGATTTTCCTGTCCACATTGGAATTTCTGTGTCCCTTAACAGGGCAGGGTAGGCTACCCAGGATCACCTGGGCCGGGAGAAGACCCGAACATTACCAGTAATTCAACCCCCGTGCTCCTCTTCCGGTTAATTCCACAGCCTCTTCATCACTTAGCATTCACAGCTCAGAAATCCCCCAAAGTCTCCTGCCACTCCCCTGCCTTGGGAGCAATCTGTGTAACGAACACTGCTTTTCTTCCTTGAGAAAGTCTCCTTTGCAAAGTGCTTGCGATGCTACCAGCTACTCCCCAGAAAAGAAAGAGACCAAGGGGGCAGGCTGTGTGCATGCATGCTAAGTCCCTTCTGTCATGTCCCGCGCTTTGCGATCCCGTGGACTGGATCCCACCAGGCTCCTCTGTCCATGGAATTCTCCAGGTAAGAATACTGGAGCTCGGTAGCCACGCCCTCCTCCAGGGGATCTTCCCCACTCAGGGATGAACCTGCGTTTCTTATGGCTCCTGCATTGGCAGGTGGGTTCTTTGCCACTAGTACCACCTGGGAAGCCCCAGAGGAGCAGGCTGGGGGCATCCAATACCCTTGGTAACCAACTACTCCTAGACCCCTGGAAGAGAACAGAAAGTCTATATACTTTATGGCCTCATCTCCATAGGAAAGAAACTCTCTAGGCAGTTTGCTTTCTAAAGCTACAGTGTTACAGAGATGTCTCAGTAAAGAAGGGCAACCAGTTCTAATGAAGTGGGGACTGATGTGGACCCCACACACGACAGCGGATTGGGTTTGTCAAGTGAAGCCGGGTGACTATCACGCTTGTTATGTCTACTGCCAGGAAAAGAGTTTGCACTCTTTTCTTGGGTTCTTAGAGCTAGGAAAGACTTTTTTAGCATCATCCAGTCAACCACGGACTTGGCCTCAGTCCATGGGGTCGCAAAGAGTCGGACACAACAGAGCGATGGAGGACACATTCACACATCCAGAAAGTTGTTGCTGTTTGCTGTTGTTTTTCAGCACTTGGAAATATTTAAGGCTTTTAAGCCAGAGCGGATTTGGAGTAAAGGGTAGAAAAGAGGCCTTGTTTTCTCTCTGATATTATAGCAGAGCCTCCTCCAGAGAAGTAAAATGGTAACAATTTGGTGGCCAGTGTCAAGGGCAGGGCACCTCCATCTGGTTGAAATTATTTTCCAGCTTATAACCAGAAAATTAGCACATGCTTAGACTGCCTGGGACATAATTCTCTTTAATAATTGGTTTCCCTTGGCACCTCTGAGCAGCTTGTTGGAGAGAAAAATCGAAGGTGCCAAAGGAAGACTGTGGTTTTATGGGTTCTGGCTTCTCAGACATGAGAAAGTGATAAAGGGAGCTAAGACTAGAAGAGCTGTTTATCCAATTTACAGAGAAGAAGCTGCAGGCTGTGAAGCTGCCAGAATACACAGTGGATAAGGAGCCAGGGCTGGGATTTGAACCCCACACGCTGTGGTCTCCAAATCCAGGTGTTCCCCCCACCCCCACCCGGCTACTTAGGAATCTTTATTTATCGACTTTCCTATTTCTGAGGAATCATTGTCTAGCCATGTTGTATTTATCACTGCACACGTGTAAACCTGGCCAGTGAGTCTTGAAGTCTAAGTGGACTGGGCGTGGACTATGGGAAAGAAGAGTTCTTGGAGAAGAAAGACAGCAGACATTTACAACCTCTTTTCTGACCATGGGCTGCATTGCCTTTATGCAATGCCTGGAATTGTAGCAGCCTTCTTGAGGCCATGAGATAAGAATAAACCCTGCCTGATGATGGCATTTCAGAAAGAAGAAAAGAACATGAACATTTGTCACTAGGCACCTTAGTTTTTCAACCATGGAGAAACCTAGAAGATCCCCTGTCCTTGGGTGATGGAAAATAGTCTAGATCTCTGCGCTATGACTACCAGTACAAAAACTTTGACAGGAAGACTACAGAAGCCAAAGAATGCCAAGGACTGGCAGGAGCTACTAGAAGCTAGGAGAGAAGCCTGCAACAGATTCTCCTTCAGAGCCTCCTGGGGAAACCAAGCCTACTGACACCTTGACTTTGGGTTTCTTTCCTACATGTCTCTTGTTTTAGGGCATCATAATTGTGGTAACTTGTTAGGGCAGCCCAGGAAATGAATACAGAAATCATGACTCAATTGACTCAAAGAGCTGCCACTGTTTTGGTCTGAATTGGGCTACATGTTGGCACCCCATCCAGCTCCTGAGGAATCAAGCCAGATTCTTCTGAGCTTGTCCTTTCTCTGGAAACATCTGCCTCTCAACTCTGAATATTCTAGGAAATGTACAAGAGACTATCATTGTGCTGCAATTCAATACACTTGAATTCACTCCACTTGAAAAGATTACATCTGTATGTTTGAAAATTCCGTTCAATTGTTGAGCGTGTCTTGGCATCTGTTCTTGCATCGAGCTCAAATTATCTTTATGGTATTATCAAAATTCAACAGTAGCATTAATTGTGCTGGGTCCAACTCTAATGGCTTCAAATAATTATTAGCAATTGCTCATTATCTCTTTTGGAAATCCTAAATATATACCTATTTTTTAAGACATTCAGTCACTAGGGCTGGAAAGGATACAGATTTCCATTCTTGGGCTAACATAAAACAGGGCATTATTCAGGAAAGTTAAACTGTGGGTGGGTGGATGCCAATTTGGAATATTGATTGTTTTGATGGATAGGCTAAGCCTTGTTGGGATATCAAGCCTCCACTTTCAGATGTGAGTCTCAAAATAAGATGTGGAGTGTGAAGAAGAAACTGTTTCACTTTGTTCTCTTAGTCATCTAAGTCTCTCTCTTTCCACTCATTTATCAGATCCCCATCATCTTGTATTAATGCCTTAAAACATTTGAGTGATCTTGACTGCTCTGAGTCTATGGTTGGTTGACCAGTTGGCTGGGGCTCGTAGATCTAGGATAACCTCATTCACATGCCTGGTTGTTGGCTGGGGTGGAGGGTAAGCGGGCCACATGTCACCCATCATTCAGCAAGCTGGCTTGGCCTTGTTCACATGGCACCTGGTGAGTTTCCAAGAACAATAGTGGAACACACAAGACATCCTGAGACCTCAGCTGGGAACCATCAGAGTTAATCCCACCACACCCTAGTGACTAAAGAGAATGCTGGGGCCAGACCATATTTATGGACTTTATGGACTTTCAACCAATCAATTTCTACTTTTTAAAAGAAAAGGTTCATTTATTTATTTATTTATTTTGGCTGCACTGGTCTTTGTTGCTGTGTGTGGGTGGGGGTGGAGAAGCAGACCCTCCCCTCTTGATCAGAGAAACTGCAAGTCCACATTGCAAAGTTATGGATGCCAGGAGTGGTGAAGACTTGGAGACAGTTTTGAACTCAATCTAGCATACATGTGTGTTGTAGATAAAGAAATCACAGGACTTCCCTGATGGCTCAGTGGTTGAGAATCTGCCTACCAGCGCAGGAGACACAGGTTTGATCCCTGGTCCAGGAAGATCCCATATGCCTCAGAGCAATTAAACCCGTATGCCACAGCTATTGAGTCTGTGTTCTAGAGTCTGCACTCAGCAAAAAGAGAAGCCACCACAATGAGAAGCTTGTGTACTGCAATGAAGAGTAGCCTCTACTCATGGCAACTAGGGAAAGCCTGCACACACAACAAAGACCCAGCCCAGCAAAAAATCAATCAATCAATCTTTTTTTTTTTTTTTAAAGTAGAAGTTGCAAAAAAAAAAAAATTTCCAGAGCTCAAGTGTGGGAACACTACATCATCAGTGGGCACACTACTTCCCTTTATCAGCCCCCTGGGCAGTATCAGGCTTCCCTGGTGGCTCAACGGTAAAGAATCAGCCTGTAATGCAGGAGCCAGGGGGAATGCAGGTTTGATCTCTGGGTCAGGAAGATCCCCTGGAGGAGGGCATGGCAACCCACTCCAGATTCTTGCCTGGGAAGTTCCATGGACTGAGCAGCCTGGTGGGCTACAGTCCACAGGGTCACAAAGAGTCAAACATGAGTGAAGCGACGTAAGTTCTAAGAGAGCCAAACATGACTGAAGCAACTTAGCACCCACGCACGCACATCATCTTTGCCTGATTGGTTGAAGTCCTAGGGAAAGCCATTAGCTTCATCTGCTCCTGAGTCACTCAGACTGCAAAAAAACCTGGGATCTTCTGTGTCTTCTCCTCCTTCTCCTGCTCTCTGATTTCAATTAACTATAGCCAGGGATTCCAGGAGGAGAAGAGGGTGACAGAGGATGAGATGGTTGGAAGGCATCATCAACTCAATGGACATGACTTTGAGCAAACTCTCAGAGGTAGTGAAGGACAGGGAAACCTGGTAGGCTATAGCCCATAAGGTCACAGAGAGTCGGGCACAACTGAGAGACTGAACAACAGCAAGAGCTCCCAGAGCACAGATACCAGGCGCTTCCACAGCAACAGCAAAGCTTCCATGAATCGGTCCTCCCTTGCCAAGATTTTCCTTCCAATTAAGAAGTGATGAACCTCCCCATGCAATTTGAGCCTCCTGCCCTTTCTCTACCCCTTTTTCCAGGGCTGAGGTCCCTCTCTTGTGAGAGATGGGTCTATGCTTGCAGCCAGGTGATGGGGTAAACATCTGGACCTGATGTTTGAATTGCACTCATTCTTGCTGCTACTGGTTGGGAGTCTGTTTTCTTAGGAATCTGTGTGAAAAAGAATCCAGAACGAGGCATGGGTCCTGGGGAGGACGGAGAGAATGGCTTTTTAACTTTAATGAAAGGGGAAAAATCAATTCATGGAACTAGGGCAGAAGCAGACACAATGGTTTCTGTTTGCCCAGCCTCAAGTCCTCCATGCCTTCCAGAACCCTAACCTTCCTTTGGGCTTCTCTGGTGGCTCAGTGGTAAAGAATCTGCCTGCCAAGGGAGAGGATGTGGAGAATGCATACCATGAAACTAACAATTTGGAAATGAGTAATATGGATTCCTCTTCATCCACATCTCCATTTCTCCCTCAAATTTCCACTAACCCAAGCACAGCACAACACAGAGCCTCACACAGTGCTGGTGGCCCCTCACTCCTCTCGGTTTGGGTTCTTTAGCCCTCCCCCTCAAGAGAAGGGCTGTGTACACAAGGGGCATCTCTCTATCTCTCTCTGAAACACACTGATAGCCACAAGCTCATCTTCTACCCCAAATGGCTCTCCAATGCATTATTTCAGACACAAAAAGAAATTCATGGCCAGATCTTAAAGCAATATTTTCTCTTTATATCTTCACAGAAAAAATATCAAGTAGGAAATATGCTAACATATTAGTGGTGGTTGGTTGGATTTTAGGTGATTTCTATTCTCTTCCTTAAAAACCATGTTTCTAACTAATTTTCAGTGGAAGATATATTACAGCATTGCATAAGTTTCCCAGAAAAGAAAGTAAAGAATAAAACTTCATTTATAGCCCACATAATGGTTAGGACCATTCTTATAGGACCACTTATTCTTAGACTCACAGAACCTGGACTTTTCTGACAGTATGTAGGTCTGGAAGTGGCATTTGTGACATCTGAGCCTAGATTCTCTGGAAGGACTACAGGGACACTTTTTCCCACTAAAGACTGACACTCAGAACTCAGAGAGGTTGAGCAATTTCTCCAAGGTCACACAGACAGCAAGAAGCAGAGCCAAGATTCAGACTCAAAGGTCTGACTCAAGATAATGGCCTTCAACAAGGGCTTAATTTGCAAAATACACTAACAGCTCACACAATTCAGTAACAACAATGACAAAAAAGAATCCAATTGAAAAATGAGCAGAAGACCTAAACAGACTTTTCTTTAAAAAAGACATATACCCACGGNACAGACTTTTCTTTATTTTTTTTTTTTTAAATTTTTTTTTATTTTTTAAAATTTATTTTAATTGGAGGCTAATTATTTTACAATATTGTAGTGGTTTTTGCCATACATTGATATGAATCAGCCATGGGTGTACATGTGTTCCCCATCCTGAACCCCCCTTCCAAAAAAGACATATACCCATGGCTAATTCATGTCAATGTATGGCAAAAATCACCACAATATTGTAAGGTAATAAGCCTCCAATTATAATAAATAAATTAATTTTTAAAAAGACACAGATGGCCAATTGGCATATGAAAAGATGCTCATCATCACTAATTATTAGAAAATACAAATCAAAACTACAACACAGCACCACTGAACAATGGTCAGAAGGGTCATCATTAAAAAGTCTATAAGTAATAAAATGTTGAAGAGGATGTAAAGAAAAGAGAATCTTCTTACACTGTTGGTGGGAATGTAACTTGTTGTAGCCACTATGGAGAACACTATGGAAGTTCCTCAAAAAATTAAAAATAGAGTTGCCATATGATCTAGCAATTCCACTGCTAGGCATATACCCAGACAGAACTGCAATTCGAAAAGATACATGTACTCCTGTGTTCATAGAAGCACTAATCACAATAGCTAAGACATGGAAGCAAGCTAAATTCTATTAACAGATGAATGAATAAAGAAGATGTGATACATAGATACTATGGAATATTACTCAGCCATAAAAGGAGTGAAATAATACCATTTGCAGCAACATAGATGTACCTAGAGATAATTATACTAGCCAAAGTAAGCCAGAAAGAGAAAGATAGATAGCATATAATATCATTTATATGCAGAAATATAAAATAAAACACAAACCTATCTACAAAACAGAAACAGACTCGCAGGCATAGAGAACAGACCGTGGTTGCCAGGGGCCAGTGGGTGGGAGAGGGAGGGCCTGAGAGTTTGGGATTCGCAGATGCAAACTTGTTTGTACAGAATGGGTAAATAGCAAGGTCCTGTATAGTACAGGGAGCTATATTCAATAGGCTGTGATAAGGCATAATGGAAAGGAATAGGTAGATAGACAGATAGATAAATAGCTGAGTCACTTGGCTGTGCCGCAGAAATTAATACAGACTTGTAAATCAACTATACTTTGATAAAATTTTAAAAATAAAGGCAATGGTCTTTTCATTACTGTAAATCTCTATCCAGAAAACTAGAAGTTAGAGAGTCAACTATCCCAGCCTGTGGAGAGAAAGATACCTGAGGATGTTGGAAAACACTTGGCCAGGTTATCATTTGTGATTTTTGCAGGGTTTCCTGACATAAAGCGTGAGGGTAGAGACACAGGACAGGCTGCTGGAGGGACTGGTCCCCTTCCACTTCACCCCCTAGCAGCATGCCTGTCGAGCACTCCTGATCACCACCTGAAGCATTTCACNCCAGGTTATCATTTGTGATTTTTGCAGGGTTTCCTGACATAAAGCGTGAGGGTAGAGACACAGGACAGGCTGCTGGAGGGACTGGTCCCCTTCCACTTCACCCCCTAGCAGCATGCCTGTCAAGCACTCCTGATCACCACCTGAAACATTTCACCTGTGTGGAACGATGCTGAGAATAACCTCCAGAGCAATTACTCCTATCAAATGATGTGGCTGAAACATGGCCTTTTGAAAATGAATGTGATCAGACTCAATTTGGCTATAGTCATTCACAACACTGACTCATCAAACTTTTATTAGAACCAGAGGATGGTCGCCATGGTTTTCTGCCTGGGAGTTTATGACCAAGTTCCCCCATCCTGACTCTGGAGCAAAAGCAACGTGAGCTATGGAGGGTGTGTCTGCATCCGTGTGAGTATTTGTGATCATGTGCTTGATCTATGGGTCAGGAAGACAGATCCCACACTAGGAAGGGCAGATTATCTCCTCCAACTTCTTTCTTCTAGATTTGAGCTCTGTTGTGTCTAGAAGGCAATTAGTTAAGCATCAAATCTTGAAGTGAAAAGACCTTGGTTATGAATAATCATGCTAAAATGGTGATATAATATACATCAGCTAAGAAATGAATCAGATTGTCTTGTTCCTTTGATCATTCATTTCACAAGCATTTTTTATATATCTACATGTGCTGGGCACTGGGTTAGGTGCTGGTTCTCTAGTGGTTACTGAGATAGGATCCTTGCTTTCATAAAGTTTCAAGCCAAGTTGAGAAAGAGAATGAGTATATGAGCAACAACATAGCAGAGGGTGATGAGTGATGTGAAGAAAACAAAGTTGGGTGGGTGTCAGAGGGGTGGGAGAGAGTTGTAGGCGAGGGCTCAGGGAAGCCCCCTCTGCAGAAGTGACTCAGCTAAAGCCTGAAGGAGGAGAATGAATCAGCGTGGGGATTTCTGGGACATGAGTTTCAGGGAGACGCTGCTATTTACTAGTGTGACCTTGGGAAATTTTAGCCTCTCTAGAACTCAGTGTACTCCCTTATGAAATGGGACAATAAAAGGCCATTGTTATGACTGAACATCTTAATCCATACGAAGCACAGTGGGTGGGGCTGAACCATAAGAAACTAATGACATTGTTCTGACCTACAAAACAGCAATTTTTATCCCTCACCTGTATCTCTGTTTAATAAATGACAACTGTTACTACTCATGATTCCTGTTTATTGAGCACTTATTATGTGGCAGGCGCCATCCAGTCTAGTTTTTCTGGACATGGTCTATAACCTCTACATTTTAATGAAGAACCCATTCAGTTCAGTTCAGTTCAGTCCCTCCGTCCTGTCCAACTCTTTGTGACCCCATGAATAGCATGCCAGGCCTCCCTGTCCAGCATCAACTCCTGGAGTTCATTCAAACTCATGCCCATTGAGTCAGTGATGCTATCTAGCCATTTCATCCTCTGTCGTCCCTTCCTCTCCTGTCCCCAATCCCTCCCAGCATTTCAGGGTCTTATCCAAGGAGTCAACTCTTCGCTTGAGGTGGCCAAAGTACTGGAGTTTCAGCTTCAGCATCAGTCCTTTCAAAGAACACCCAGGGCTGATCTCCTTTAGGATGGACTAGTTGGATCTCCNACACCCGAGTGTTGGGCTGGGCAGACAGCACAGGGCAGTGAATAGGGTATTGGTTCTGCAGTCAGGATGATCTGGGCTCAAGCTCTGGTTCCACAAATTCTTAGCTCTGTGATCCTGGACACCACTGCCCCATACCTTGGTTTTCTCAGAAAAGAAGTAAAAAAAAATATGCCTACTATATTGAGTTGTTATAAAAAATAATAATTGACAAAGATGCAACGAGCAAAAAGAAACTGATGAAAACATATGGCAAATGGAAGATGCCTTGCATACTGCAGATTAGGTGCTTTGGGGGAGTCTTTCTGAGAAGAGAGACATTTACCTTGTGATCTAAAGAGTGAATAAGAGACAGTGGAGGAAGCAGGAGAGGAATCTTAGACTATTCAGGGCCAGTTGTGGAGGGTCCAAGGCATAATGAAGGCCAAAGTATTCAGAGAGCTGATGGATGGCCAGCATGTCTGGAGTGCAGAGAAGAAAAGAGGTATATAGGGACTTCCTTGGTAGTTCAGTGGCTAAGGCTCCGAGCTCCCAGCGCAGGGGGCCTGGGTTCAATCCCTGGCCAGAGAACTAGATTCCATATGCACAACTAAAGATCTCGTGTGCCACAAGGAAGATCCAAGATCTCATGAGCCACAACTAAGACCCAGCACAGCCAAATAAATATTTTTGAAAAAAGAAAAGTGGTATACAATTCAGGCAGAGTTTGAATCACATTGTGCCTTAAAGGTCACTGATGGAGGTGGACTTCATTCCAAGGGAAGAGTAGGAAATAGATTGAGGATGAAGGCAAGGGTGGAAGCAGAGAGACTGCTGCTGTTGCAGTGGTGGAGGTAGAAATGGAGAGAGGTGGACGGAGGGAAGGAGGCAGGGTGGGATGGGTGTGTGGGGTGGGGGCTGAGGGAACCAGGTCAGAGAAGGGCTCTCTGCTTTCTGCTTTGGGCTTGACGGGTGGTGCCACCACCCTCTGCGGTGGGGAGGGCTGCAGGACGAAGGACATACTTTAGGATGAGATGAAGATTTTAGTTTGGGGAGTGTTAAGTCTAGATTACAGTTAGACATCCAAATGGAAATGTCAAGTAGGCAAAAAAAAAAAAAAAATACAAGTCTGAAGCTCTCGAGGGATGTCTAGACCAGAAATATGAATTTGAGGGTTGTCAGCCTACAGCCTGCGCTGAATGTCACGAGACTGACCGGAGACATAGAATACAGGGAGAAAGAATACCCTGAGGAAAGGAGATTGAGCCTCATGGGTTCTGTAATTACACAAACACACACATACACACACACACATATGCGTGTGCACACACACACACACACACACACACCCCATGGATGATGAACTGGGCACAAACCTATTTGAATTCTGCCTCTGCCCTTTACAATCTTTGAAATTTTATGCAGGTTACCCCCACCTCTCTTAACCCCATTTCCCTTATCTGCAAAACAGGAGGATGTTATGAGCATTAGAAATGATATGTGCTAATACCCTGGGTATGTCATCAAGGCACACAGATGATAAAAGGCTTGGGGGCTGGTTCTTCTCTGATACCCTCTCCCCACCAACTTCCCAGCTTCTGTCCCCAACCCTGCAACTCCTTGATTCATGCCATATGCCTTCCTAATCTCCTTCCAAACCCTCAGCAGCAAAAGGCAGATCACTGATAACTCTCTGTGGGGTTTCTTTGATTTCTGATATTCCTCCACTTTCCTGCCTCCGAGTAATAGCTGGCTCATCTGAACAATCTTCAAACTTCTCAAGTGGAAAAAAAAAATAGACTATTCAGGATGAGCCACTTTCTAAGCTGCATGCTAATAAGTAGTGTTCTTATTGTTATTATATTTGCCTTCAAATCAATGAGAATTCTTATTAGCCAGGGTAGATGGGGAACAATATTACCCAGTGGTGTGGAGAAAATGAAAGTTATTCTTAGAAAACCTTTCTTTGGATTAGATCCCAATGTTCATTGGGTAGTCAATGATGTCAGTAGATAAACTGGAGGTGATGTCAGTGGGTGTTGGGGGTAGGGCTGCAGGAGACGGAGGAGAATGAATGGAGAATGATGTGTCTGTGCAGCATAATGCTGGCCACGCCTCCTCCTGAAAGTCTTCCTCACCTCCAACATCCCTCATCCTTTAACCAACATCCTTCCACTATGAGACTTGCACCAATGAGGCCAAAGGGAAGGTGATAAAGACCTCAGGCTCCGGGTCCACATAGATTAGGCTCAACTTTGTTTGTTTTTTCCATTGCCCATGTGACCTTGAGCAAGATACTAATGACTTTGGGTTTCCATGTACTCATCTGCAGCCTGGGAAAAAGAATACCACCTGCCTCAGAGTTGAGTTGTGAGGATTAAATGGGACAACTGTGTAAAAAATTAGGGTCATTAGTGGTAATGTGGTCATAGCTCCATAAATGTCCATTTTTACCATCCTTATTTAGTGATCCTCTTATTTTTTTAAGGCATGTGCTAATATTACCTCTTTCCCTCCTGCCCTCTTCTCCCAACTTACTCAAACTGAAGCTCAAACAGGTTAGAGGCACTGCAGCACTATCTGCAATGGCCAGGACACAGAAGCAACCTAGAAGTCCACTGACAGAGAAACGGATAAAGAAGATGTGGTACATATATACAACGCAATATTACTCAGCCATGGAAAAGAATGAATGTGAGTCAGTTGCAGTGAGGTGGATGAACCTAGAGCCGTTACACAGAGTAAGTCAGAAAGAGAAAAAGGAATATCGTTTGTTAACACACATATATGGAATCTAGAAAAATGGTACTGATCAACCTATTCGAAGGGAAAGGATGGAGACGCAGATTCCATCGCTTACAGGGAATGGATCTGTGAACTCAGCAGGGGAAGGAGAGGCGGGACGGATTGAGGGCATGGCATTGGCACATAGACACTGCCATGTGTAAACCAGACGGCTGGCGGGAAGCTGCCGCAAAACACAGAGAGCTCAGCCTGGCGCTCTGTGATGGCCAAGACCGGCATGGGGGGCGGCGGGAGGGACACTCAAGAGACAGGGGACATGTATAACTATGGCTGATTTGTGTTGTTGTATTGCAGAAACCAACACAACACTGAATAAATTTTCCTCCAATAAAAAAAAAAAACAAAACAAAAATGAGGTTGGAGGATGGCTCTGGAGATCCAAAAAGACATGTGTCTGACCTGCGATTTGAATCTCAGTCTCCCCTGTTTGCAAGGCTGGCATTGCTTTTTCTGCACCCATAACCTGGAATATGTGATGGAAAAGTAGTGGCCAAACCTCCGGGGAGACTTGGGACTGACTGAAGGAAAGTATCCTGGGGTGGCCGTGGGTAAGATGGATGAAAGAACCTGATCACCCTGAAGACATGCATGCTGTGTTCAGCAACGCACATTCACACGTTCCAAAAATGCTGACTGAACTAGGAGTGCCATGAACTGGGCCAGACAATGAAATGAGTAAAAGGAGACTCAAGAGTCTGCCTTCATGGAGCTGACAACCTAGGGGCAGGGGGCTGATGTAATGCAGATAATTGCCAAATATGAATAAATGCAAAATTACAATTGATATCACTTCTACATTGAGGAAGTAGAAAGTCCCTAACCTACACACAAACACACACCCTGGGTCCCTGACCTAGGCTTGGAGGAAACTTCCTGAATAATTATAATTGTTATTATGTAATAATAATTGCTAGTGCTTTTACAGCATTTCTACAAGCCAGGCGCTGAGCAATCTTGTTATGTTTTATGTATCAGCCTCAGAGCAGCTCTATTCTATATTGTTACTAGTGTGTTCATTTTGTTGTTGCTCAGTTGCTAAGTCTTGTCCATCTCTTTGCAACCCCATGGACGGCAGCATGCCAGGCTTCTCTGTCCTTCATCATCTCCCAGAGTTTGCTCAAATTCATGTCTATTGAGTCAGTGATGCTACTGAACCGTCTCATTGTCTGTCGCCCCCTTCTCCTCTTGCCCTCCATCTTTCCCAGCATCAGGGTCTTTTCCATTTTAGAGATGAGAAAACTAAGATTCAGAAAGGTTGATTGGTTTGCCCAAGGTCACACAGCCACAAATACAGAGCTGTACCAGGCAGCTGGCTCAGAGTCGGTGCTCTTACCCATGCTGAGGTCTGAAGGTTGTGTTGGTTTTAAGTGGGCAGAGGGAAGAGGCAGAGGATGGCCCACCCAGGATCCCTTTTCCACTAGGAGGACAGAGGGTGCTCAGGACTGAATGCAGCTGAGTGGACATAGAGCTCGGGAAGCTGGGTGTGCAACCAGAGAGAAAGGTGTAGGTGGACCAGGAATGGCCTCCAGCCCACAGGAGAGGCTTTGATTCTTACCAGAAGAGCCATGGGTATCCATGGAGCAGTTTTAAATGGGAGAGGTCACATGATCTGCATTTATTAACGGGTTCACTCGGGCTGTTTCATGAAGCACAGGTTATCGTTGTTCAGTCGTGAAGTCAGGTCTGACTTAGCGACCCCACGGACTGCAGCATATCAGGCTTCCACAGGTTGAAAGGCAGCAAAAGAAGCAGTAGGGAGGTGGATGCTGAGAGAATTCCATCGTGCTGAGATGAGATGTGGATGAGATGAGATGATGGAGCCTGGACCAGAGAGGGGATGGCCGAGCAGGAGCAAAGCTGACGGATTCAAAACAAATCCTTAGGAGGTGAAAGGGCTGTGACTTTGTGATTAGGTGGTGCCGTGGGTGAGAGAGGAGGAGGATTCGATGTATCCTTGTCGGATCCAGGGCATAGAGAGTGGTTCAACATATCCGAGACCAGGTTTGAAGGTGAAGGAAGAGGGAGGCATTTGGCCACAGTTTGGGCTCCAAAGTGACTCAGCAGGCTGTAGACTAACTGTGATAAGACCAGTTCTTGCAGCTGGGCCCCAATAGCCGCCGTTCCAGAACATGATGGAGGTGTTACTTCTGAGTACAGCATGTAGAGGGGTCCAAGTCAACTGGAAATACTGTATGATTCGGTCATGTGACGTGGCCACCCCAACAGTCACATACTCTCAGGTTGTGTCTGCAGGCGACACCTGGGGTATGACATTTGCAACCTACCTGTCATACAAACAGGAGTTGGCAGACCCCCACCATGTCGTGATGGCAACCAGAGCACTGAAGGGAAACACACAGAGATATCTGAGCATTTGTTTTGCGTCGAGCACATCACACGTAGGCCTGCAAATCTCCTCCTAACCTTCTAATATGATAACCCTGTTGACAAGCAGATGGCAGCTCAAATGTTTAAGTGACTCGTTGAAGGTGGTGCCTCTTGTAAGAGACAGACGAGACATTGTAATTTGGGTCAGCCTGACTCAAGCAGTTAAGCTCTGCCCACTATACTGTCTTGTCTCTCAAGACAGAAGATGAAGAGCTGATAAAATAGGAGGATACGTAGCTTTGAGAAAAAAACAAAAAACAAAAAACAAAACTTGGTGGAACTTGATATTTATTTGCCAATACAGATTCCTCATCTGTGAAATGGGGATAATACTACTACCGACTTCCTAGGGTTATTCTAAGAATGAGCAATACTGTGCAGGTAAAGCACAGATCTGGGTCTGACACATAGTCCTCCAGACATGTAAGATTTTATTACCACTATTATTATCTTTGTTGTTATTACTGAAAAGGAATTAGGGCTTATCTGATAGCTTAGTTGGTAAAGAATCTGCCTGCAATGTGGGAGACCTGGGTTCAATCCTGGGTTGGGAAGATCCCCTGGAAAAGGGAAAGGCTACCCACTCCAGTATTCTTGGGCTTCCCTGGTAGCTGGTAAAGAATCCGCCTGCAGTACAGGAGACCTGGGTTGGATCCTGAGTTGGGACGATACTCTGAAGAAGGGAATGGCTACACACGTCAGTATTCTGGCCTAGAGAATTTCATGGACTATATAGTCAATGGGGGTCACAAAGAGTTGGACATGACCGAGTGACTTTCACTTTTCACTTTCTGGTGGTTCAGTGGTTAAGAATCTGCCTGCCAGTGCAAGGGACATGGGTTCAATCCCTGGTCCAGGAACTAAGATCCCACATGCTGCAGAGCAATTAAGTCTGCATGCTGCAACTACTCAGTTCACGTGCCCTAAAGTCTGTGCTCCGCAACAAGAGAAGCCACGACAACGAGAAGCCTGCACAACACAACTGTAAAGTGGTCCCACTCATTGTAACTAGAGAAAGCCTGTGTGCGGCAATGAAGAGTCCATGCACCGAAAGGAAGACCCAGTGCAGACATTAAATGAATAAATCTTAAAAAAAACCCAAAACAGAAAGGGGATTGCACTTAGCTGAGATGAATCCAGACAAGATGACAGCAAGTAGAGATAAGGAGCTGGCTTGTCTCCATGCGGCCAGGAGAGTCATTCAAATAGGTAGAGCTGGCCCACAGTGCAAGGAGCAACTTCAGGAAGTGGTGAGCTGTCCCTCACAGGAGGCATGCAAATCTAGGCTAGATGACCACTTATAGAAACAACCCATGAATGGTCTGCTCAATCACACCGAGTTACACAAGCTCTGTTGGCCCTTTAAGCTGAAAATCTGATTCTACCTCCCGCACCTGCTCTAAAGTGACAACTTTTGTTGTGACGTGGACTAAATCTAGGGCACCTGTTCCAAAAATAGCCAGCGAGTAAGGCAGGAGGAGGAGCTGGGGCTGGTGTCCGTCACCTTCCCTTTGACTCAGTCCTCAAGGATGTCACAAGGGCTGACAATCCACTCACTCTGACCCACCCCTTGACTTTCTGTAGCGTCTCACCTTGGCCAGCCTCCTCCCCCCAACTCCATCAGCCTCTGAGAAGCCCAGCTTGTGGCTGTCCCTAGGGGAAGATACCCTAACACTGGCCCAGGTGTGCACCCCAGGAACACCTGCCCTTCCCCCTTTAAGGCACTGATTCAGAATCTCAGGAAGTCATTCCTGTGAAGGATGAAGGATGCCTTAAGAGCTTAAGGCAAATTCACCCTTGAGACCTCTTGAGGCCTCATAGGAGGGCTTAACTGACATTCAGCCAAATGAGAGCCCCTCTAAGATAGGGATATTCTATTCAACTTAGTCAGCCTCACAGTTTAGTAGGGCCTTGCACATAATACATGCTTAGTAAATATCTAATAAATGAATATTAGGAAAAATGAGCAGGGATTTGATGTAATCTATTTATTCATTTGACAAATATGACATCTACTGGGTTTCAATTCCACTCAGTGTTTACCATACAATTTAACACAATTGCTAGTGTGCAGTTATAGGTTTAGATGAGATCTCCAGGCAAAGAACAGTTCCAAACTTCTTGACTGGAGGGCTATAACTGATACTGAACTTTTTATTTCCAGGGCTTGGATGGATGCAGGATTTGCTCATGTGCAGCAAAAGATGAGAGACAGAAAAATAGTTGGAACACTTTGGATAAAGGAAGTCAGATGTACTTGGCCTTCTCCTGTGCTCACCTTTCTCTGTCTCTATACACACACACACACACACACACACACACACACACACTCTTAATCTGCTCCTCTTGAGCATGGATTGAACTTAGGGACTCATTTCCTTCCCATAGACTATGATGGAAGGGCTGGTGGTTCATTCATGAGACTGTTTTATAGTAGATTGCTCTCTCTGTCTCTGTCTATCTGTCTGTCTCTCTAGGTGGGTCTCTCTGTCTCTCTCCCTCTCATCACTCACTCTCCCCAGACAAGTCAGATATCATGTTGTAAGCACTCGAGCGTCCCTATGGAGAGACCCACATGTTGAGGAACTGAGGACTCCCCCAGCAATCATGTGAGTGAGCTTGGAGGAGCTCCTCAGCCCCAGGCAAGCCTTGAAATGACAGAACCTTGAGTCACCAGCTTGACTGCAACTTCACGAGAGACACTCTGAGTCAAAAGCACTCAGCTAAGCTGATTTTTAAATCCCTGACCCACTTTGAGGTAGTATGTTTTTGAAGCTATTAAGTTTGGGAGCCATTGGTTTTGTGACAATAGATAAGTGATATGGTTTTCATTCCCACTGTTGATACAAAATTAGGTAGTAGTCAGAGCCCAATCAGATAAGAGCCACGAGGAGACAGATAGATAAGAGATACAGAGGTAATAGATAGATGATAGATAGAGATAATAGATGATAGTGTGTGTGTTCAGTTGCTAAATCGTGTCTGATTCTTCAACCCCATGAACTGCAGCACACCAGGCTTCCTTGCCCTTCCCTGTCTCCAGAAGTTTGTTCAAACTCTTGTCCATTGAATTGGTGATGCTACCTAACCATCTCATCCCCTGCTGCCCCCTTCTTCTTTGCTTTCAATCTTTCCCAGCATCAGGGTCTTTTCAAATGAGTCAGCTCTTCGCATCAGGTGGCCAAAGTATTGGAGTTTCAGCTTCAGCATCCGTCCTTCCAATGAACACCCAGGACTGATCTCCTTTAGGATGGACTGGTTGGATCTCTTTGCAGTCCAAGGGACTCTCAAGAGTCTTCTCTAGCACCACAGTTCAAAAGCATCAATTCTTCAGTGCTCAGCTTTCTTTATAGTCCAACTCTCACATCCATACATGACTACTGGAAAAACCATAGCTTTGACTATGATAGAGATAGATAATAGATAGATATGGAGAAAGACGGTAGATTTGACCTTAGGCAATTGTGGAAGCTGAGTGAACAGTGTCCGTAAGGTCTTGTCTCCATGTCTGCTGGTGAAGATTGAAGACCTCAGGGAAAGTCACCGGGAAGGGCAGATAGATGTAAAAGGAGAGAGGAAGAACAAGGGCAAAGTGGAACCCATGAGAACGAGCCTGGAACTCATGATGAGAGAACAGAACCTGTGTTAGTTCTCACTGCCTCCCACCTTGATGAGGTAGAGTCCTGCTGGAGAAGCTGACATCATTGATACATCCTTGGAACTCAACATGCACCTGGATTCGAAATTGGAAAAGCTGAAGGGGGACCCAAGGGATGGCAGAGCAGGTCAGCCAGCGACCCTTTCCCAATGAAATGAGTCAGATAAAAAACATATATGCACTACCCTGAAAACAAATGACTGCTTTCTCCCTCCAAGTCTCCCTTCATTTTGCTTGTCAACGCCCCTGAATCAGGAAGGTGACACAGTATAAAAGCAATATACTCTCTCAAGTGGTCTCATCCACACCCTCAGTTTTCTGTTTGTTTTTGAAGTTACCAATGCTACTTCAAACTTTATTTCACAATGTTCATTCGACAAAACTTCCCAAGGTTACGTTAGGAAAAGAAAGAGAACAACTATTTCAACCAATCCAGAACAATGACAGTCCATCTAAAAGTCTAGCAGTTCACATAACAGCCTCAACTGGAAAAGTAAGACAACATTATACGGGAAAAAAATAATTTCCTATGGCAGCACAAAAAGAAAACAAAAGGAATTTCTTGAATCAACTCAGGTTATGGACAGATCTGATATGGAAACTTAGCTAGTTCAAAGCTCTATAAGAGAGCCCTTCATTCGTGTATGGCTATAGGCAAAACTTGGGTTAGTGTTCTGTGCTTTATACAAAAAAGGAGGAAAATTCATATTGGAAAATGAAATTAATCAACTTTTAAGAATCTACAATGTGTAATAAAAGAGACTTAGTTTNCACACACACACACACACACACACACACACACACACACACACACGTATGTATATCACATTTTCTTTATCCATTCATTAATTGACAGATGTTTAAGTTGTTTCTATATTTTGGTTATTCTGAATTCTGTTGTGAATGTAGGATCCAGATATCTCTTCAAGGTCCCAAGTTCAATTTCTTTGGAGATATACACTCAGATGTGTAATTGTTGGATCCTATTTCTATTTTTAATTTTTTTGAGGCACCACCATGCTGCTTTCAATAGTGGCTGCACCAATTTACATTCCTACCAACAAGGGGTGAACCAGGGTTCCCTTTTCTCCACATCCTGGCCAACACTTGCTATTTCTTGTCTTTTTGATGATATCCATTCTAACAGGTGTGGAGGATGACACCTCGTTGTGGTTTTGATTTGCATTTTCCTGATGGTTAACATTTTTACATGTGCCTGTGGGATCACAGACAATTATCTTCAAGGAAAACCTCACAGTAGGAGGAAGTAAACAGATAAAGGGACCAATAACATGCTGCAATGGAGAAATGTCCAAAAATCCATGGGAGTCCAGAAGACAGTACCGCTAACTCTGGTGGAACTGAGAAAACATTCATGGAGTTGACATGAGCTGGGAGGTGAAAGGTAATTATGCATTTGTCAGATGGTTAAATAATATTCATGAAGAAGGGGAAACAGTATTATTTAAGGACAAAGTTTGTTCTGGCTGGATGAGTATCTGTGTGCAAGGAAGTACTGGGAGTTAAGATTAGAGAATTTGTGTCAGCAAGAACAGACCAGAAGGTTCTGGGAGTTCCCTGGTGGTCCAGTGGTTAAGAATCAGCCTTGCAGCACAGGAGACATGGGTTCTATCCCTGGTGGAGACTAAGACCCACGTGTCTTGGAGCAACTAAAGTCATGCGCTTCAACTAGAGAGCCCACGTGCTGCAACTACTGAGCCTGCATGCCACAATTCCAGAGTCTGTGTGCCACAAAGAAAGATCCTACACGATGCAGCCAAGATCCTGTGAGCTGCAACTAAGACCCAATGCATCCAGTTAACTAATTAAGCAAATTTAAAAAATACAGAACCAACCAGGAAACTCCATGGCAGATATGCCAACAGTCTTGGTCTTTACATGATCTGGTGATGGGGAGCTATTAAAAGACTTTCAGTTGGGGATGACATGCCCAGAATTAAAATTTAGAACAATTCCAGTGGCAGGTATATAGAGAAAGAGTTAAAGGTGGGTCAGTATTGGAGGTAGGGAGACCAGTTATTAGACTGTCACAATAATTCATGTAGGAGAAGATGAGAGATGGAAATCAGACAGTGGGAGCAGGAGGCATGTGGGAGGATATAGACAGGGAGATTAACCAAAACTGGAGGAAGGGGGGAAGAGAGAGGAGTCAAAAGACTGTCATGATTTTGGCCTACTGAGTGGGAGCTGATGGTGCTCTGCTCTGAGATAGAAAACTCTAGAAGGAAAGCAAGTGCAGGTGGGGGCGAGGGGAGGAGGATGCATTTGGATTTGACAATGTTGAGTTTGGGATGCTTTCAAGATATGCGAGAGGCAGCTGAGAATGTGTATCTGTGTTATTATTTTTACTTATCTTTGATGAATCATTGTGGGCTTTGTGACGCTGAGCTTTATCCTTATGGCCAACATTGAAAACTGCAGAAGGCAATACCAATGCTCATACTTCCTGTANTATGCGAGAGGCAGCTGAGAATGTGTATCTGTGTTATTATTTTTACTTATCTTTGATGAATCATTGTGGGCTTTGTGACGCTGAGCTTTATCCTTATGGCCAACATTGAAAACTGCAGAAGGCAATACCAATGCTCATACTTCCTGTAAATATCTCTCTCCTGCAGCTTATGATGGAATATGAGTGGTTAAGATGGTGGGAGGGGGTTGGGAAAGATGTAGAATTTGGTTTACGGTTTAACCCATGATCGTGACTTTGGGATGCTCTGGATTACGAAGCTTCCCATGTGTATTGACTGCACTGAGATGGGCTTGTCTCTCCACACTTCCTATTCTGATGACATCTGTCCATCTTGAAGTCAGTTCAAATATGCTATGGTTTGCTAAGCCAGCTCGGTCCCTGGCTTCTTTAGATTAGTCTGAGGGTACCAGGGAGGCCACAGGTAATCAGTCACCTTCTTGAAACACAGCAAGAGTTCTGTGTGCTTTTCTCATTGTGTTTGGTGATGGGGACACAGAGCGGGGTCTGGGGAAGAAGGGAATGACTCCTTCTTTCTTCCATTTTATGTTGCACATTTTTTTTTTTTAAATTCCTTGGCTCCTGTTTCAATGAAAGGCTGCAAGCAATGGAAAGTAACAAAATTGTTGAGGACATGTGATGCCACTAGCTCCAGGGGCCCAGCCTTGGAACTGGGCACTGGGGTGTCTTACCTGCTTAGGAAGAAATGGAAGAGAAGGATGATCTCCTTAAGAATGCAGGGGTACCTGCAGTACCGCTGAGTTAAGAAGAACAAGGCTGCTGTTTCTTCCTCAGGCAGGAACAAAGACAAAGTGAGAGAAAGGCAAGAGAAAGAAAGAGAAAACTTCCAAAACACCCTGGCGTGTCAGCAGGTGGTGGGAAGCAGGACAGAGTTGGGCACTTCTTCAAGGGAAATAAAGACTTTCAAACGGGAAGTCATAGCACAGTCTCCTCCTGGCTCCTGCCAGCGTGCAAGCTGAATGGAAGTGTTTTCTAAACCATAGTGCTCCAGGCTTTGCATACACAAACTTGGAAATTTTAGCATCTTGAAGTTTCCAGAAACAAAAATGTGAACCTCTTGTCTTTCTGCTGTCTAAGGAGAGTAGTGAAGACTTGGCACATAAATCTTTGGAGCTTTCAGTACTGCAGAGAGCTCAGAAACAAAGCCAGTGGCCACTTTTCTGCTTCTTTAGTGGAAGTTTGGCAAAATCAATACAATATTGTAAAGAAAAAAAAAAGAAAAGAAAGTCCTAATCTATGACCTCTAATTCTTGGACCATTCTCACCTCCAGGGAAAGATACCCTCTATCCCCAGAAAAGAAGAGAAGTCAGATGGTCACTGGAAGTTGTTTTTCTTTGGAGATACCTGGAACACAATTCGAAAGTTTTGGAACTAAAGAAAGTACTGATGGGGTTATCTTTTGTATGCTATAGTTGACAATGCCTCTGCACATACCTAGGAAGAGGGCAAAGTTGGAGCTGAACATCCTCATTTCATAGATATGCATGAGAAGACTATGAAAAGAATCAGAGAAGTGAAATGAAAAAACAAAAGTCACACAGCAAAGATGTGGCCAAGAACTGAGACTTCCTGGTTCTTTTTTCTGCTTCTTGTTTATTTAAAAACATTTACTGGCCATTTACAATATGTAAGTCATCAGGGACACAGAGGCAGTTCCTCTCGCACAGGACTCTGTGAGTACTGGAATCTAAGTAATGATGAACACTAAGTAGAGATGAAAATATCACAGGATGTGAGGTCCAGCTGACATGTGTTCACCTCTGGCCCCAGCTTCACAATGACCTGGTTGTATACTTCAACTCTCTGAACCTTGTTTTCCGAATATGTAAAATGGGTATTATAATCCCTGCTACAATGGAGTGTTTTAAGGATTTAAAAAGAGATTTTTACACAGATGGGTTAGTTGAAAGAACTTTAATAAACTGCATCAAAACTCTTGGAAAAAAAGATAACTGATTTCCTCCTCTCCCCCACTCCATTCCTAGCAGAAGATTACAAGGTCTTCCAAAAGAAATATATTTGGTTTTGTTCTCAGAATGATAGCACATTTGACTGGAAAGTGAGAGATTTTTCCCTCCCACAGGAACAGAACTGTCTGTTAATTAAGTTTCCTTGGCTGTCTGGTCATCTGGCTTTAGCCAGCAGAATCTTGAGGGAGAAAAAAAAAAAAAAAGAACTGAACCATTCCGGATAGCCACATCACTGGCAAAAGCAAATGTCCCAAGTCCCAAGTATAAACTGCCTCCTAATTAGGAAATAATTATGACCCAAAATGGGGCTACATGGATGTAAAGGCATCTCACAAATTGCTGATTAGTTTCATAGCAGCGAGGGTATTTAGTGCCACTTCAGTTAATGGAAAATGTGTTGGAAATGGCCCATCGTTGGCTGCTCCAAAAAAAGAGAAAAGGCTTTGGAGTCTCTAGATTCCAAAAACAGGGAATAAGGCCAGAGCAAAGGGAAACAATTGTCTTTTATTTTTCTCGGAGTGTGACTACAGTGTAAGAGGGGGCTTCTCTGGCGGTCCAGTGGTTAAGAATCTGCCTGCCAATGAAAGGGACCCAGGTTTGATCCCTGGTCTGAGAAGATCCCACATGACATGGAGCAACTAAGGCCAACTACTGAGCCTGTGTTCTAGAGCCCAGGAACCACAACTACGGATGCCTGCACCCTAGGACCTGTGTTCCCCAACAAAAAGAGCCAGCGCAATGAGAAGCCACAACCAGGGAGGAACTCCTGCTTGACACAACTAGAGGAGGCCCGTGTGCCAACGACGAAGACCCGGTGCAGCCCCGAATAATGAAAAATGACAAAAACCCAATTTTCAGAAAAAGAGTGTGGGACTTGGAGTTAGAATGGGGAAGAATTTTGATTTTATTCTGACCGTAATGTGAAGGTACTAAAGACTTGAGACCCGGTGAGGGATGTGATGCAATTTGTGTCTTCTGTCTGGAGAATGGAGGCAAGGAGGCAAGGGAGAAAGCAGGTACACATGTTAAAAAGCAGTTGCATTGGCATAAACGGGAGGGTGAGAGGGAGGTGGTAGAAGTGAGGAGAAGCAGATGGATCCTGGATGCATTTTAAAAGTCACACAGACAGAGCTGGTGGATGGAGTAAGGGGTCAGGGGGTGGGGGTCAGGAGGAAGAGTGAAGGGTGGCCAGGAAGTATTTAGCCTGAGATGTCAGGTCAGTAGCAGAGCTGTTTCCTGAGATGGGGAACACTGGGGGAGGATAAGAATTCTATGTGTGTGGGTGGGGGGGATGGTCCAATATGCTTTTTCAGATATTTTGGCATTTGGATATCTTTAAGATCTCTAGGTCGAGTTACACAATACAGATATGGATATGTAAGTCTAGAATTTATAGGGGAGGCCACACAAATATAAAGATGTGGGACTAATCAGTGGCATTTATAGTCAAAGGAGGTAAGGTAGAGAGCAAATTAAACCAAGAACAGGTTTTAAGGCACTCCATCTATATGCCCAGCCAGCCACTCACCCAACCATCAGCCACCCACTCTTCCAATTAGCTCTTCTCCCACCCATCCGAAAAGGCCCAATTTATGTCAGACGCTGGGCTGAGTGCTGGGATTCAAAGATGAAAAACTGTATATTTTCATCTAGAACTGAAAAGCCCTGGAAAATCGTACATTAGGAGAGAGAGCATACATTAAAAAGTTCAGCGTGCTTGTGTGTGCACTCAGTCATGGCTCACTCCCTGTAACTCCATGGCCTGTAGCCCACCAGGCTCCTCTGTCCATGGGATTCTCCAGGCAAGAATACTGGAGTGGGTTACCATTCCTTCTCTAGGGAATCTTCCCGACTCAGGGATTGAATGCACGTCTCTTGCATCTCCTGCACTGGCAGGTGGATTCTTCACCACTAGTGCCACCCAGGAAGCCCCCAAATTTTAGTTGTTGCTGTTGTTCAGTCACCAAGTCATGCCTGACTCTTTGCGACCCCACGGACTGCAGCACATCAGGCTTCCTTGTCCCTCACTGTCTTCCACAGTTGGCTCAAACTCATGTCCATCGAGTCAGTGATGCCATCCAACCATCTTATCCTCTGTCGTCCCCTTCTTCCCCTGCCTTCAATCTTTCTCAGCAACAGGGTCTTTTCCAAAAAGTTTAGTGAAGCCTGCTAAATCATTTGATAGGTGTGTGTATAAGGGGCTGAATCATGGAAAAGTCAACTGTTCATTCTGCTGCTGGGGGGAGCTTGGGAAGTCTAAGAGGCTTCTGTCAAAGATACAATTGGAAGGAGGATTAAGAGTTGACAAGGAGATGAGCAGGAGGCTAGCATCTCAGAAGAAGGGCATGAGCAGAGGCATGGAACCCCCAGAGCTCATGGTGGCTTTGGAGAGGAGCAGAAAAGACTTTAGTTGCAGATATAGCCTAAGGCACACAGTGGGAAGGGGTTTGGTGGGGACTGGGAAGACAGCGTGCTGGCCTGTGGAATTCGGGCTTTACCTGTGGATTCTTTGTTTCAAGCTGAACATTTGAGGTACAGGAGCAGTGAAGTGGACACAGTCACATTTTGTTTTAGAAATGTCATTTGATCTAGAGCTGGAAATTGTCAAATGAAAATTAAATCTAGATTTAGTCAGGAGAGGCTTGATTGAGAAGAATTATTTCAAGGAAAAGAAAGGAACTCTTGCAATAGGAGGAAGACTATTGGAATAGAGAGAATGCTGTGACTGTAAGATCTGCAAGCGTCTCAAGTGTTAGGTAAAAGCAGTGTTTCTTTTGTAGGTGGTGGTAAACAGAACTGGAAAGAACAGGATGTGGGGGCATGAGATGAGGGAGAGAGGGGGGACTGGACAGAAGTACATCTGAGAATCTGAGGCCAGTCCATTCCTAGGAGGAGGCGGGGAGCTGGGTCTGGCAGGTCAACAAGCAGTTTTGTCTCGATTGATCATTGGGAACAAGAAGGTCAGCTGATCATTTATGAGGAAAACACTGGGAATTTGAAGGGTCTGTGTTTGGCCTTGGAATGGAGAAACAAGCAGGCATCTGTGAGTCATAGCGAAGGCGTATGGAGAAGGGTGGTTCTTTGCGGTCAGCTGTTGCCTGGGATACGAAAAGGAGAGGAGGGCTTTAACCATGATTTGTTTGTTTGTTTTTCCCCCCAGAATCATAAGTCACAGGCCTCGGTGAAATTCAATGTGATCAGAGTCAAGACTGTGAGTGTGGAAACTGCACAGGAAGATGAGATCCAGGTGAAGGACAGTGGCCAAGCTCGCAGCTAAAATCCTGAAGCCAAGTCCTGGGTTTTTCCCAGTTCCACGCTCCTCTCACCACTCCTCCAATGTGGAGGGGCGAGTTAAACAATTTCCCATTTCTACAAACACGAAGCCCATATGAAACATTCCCAACACCCACAACCGCAGCAGCAACAACAAGAACAAAGACCACAACTCCGTTTCTCATTTTCATATCAATTGGCAGAAATTATCTTTATTAGAAAAATGAAATTTTCCTGTATTTACATTTTTACACCATATGACTGGGCACTTTTGTTGCCTCGGGAGTTATGTACATACCAGTTTGCACACACATTTCAAACCCCATTCCTTAAAACAGTTGATAACACGTTGGACAAAAATAAAAGACATACTACAAGGAGACAACCGTAGTATCTACTTCCTCTATCATAGAAAGGTGTTAAGCAAACGTGTAATTTTGTAGCTATGCTTGGAAATATTTAATACAGTTATTAGCACTTCCTCATGCAGTGGATTAAAACATGACAGATATAAACGGTTGCGGTTGGTAAGTGAACATCTTATTCCTGAATGAAGACCAGTGAGTAGAGAACACAGCTTGCTTTGGGCTCCACCAAACCAGAGATCGAGCCAGTTCTGATGTGGGTTTTTGACTGTATTTGAATGTAGCTGTAAATGGAAACCCTCTGCATATAGACGTGTAATCCTATCCATGTTGTGTTAAAAGTGAACTCAGACACGGACCTTTCAAGCCATTTAACTAAATTTCTTTCTTGTGAGTCTTAGAACACAAGTGAAAGATGGATAGTTTACCCTCTTTTTCTGTCTGCGAAGGCCATTATTTATGATGTTTATGATCTTCTTATTCAAGCCACTGATTAACTCACCTAATTCTTTCTGAATATCTAGCTTGAAATATATAGACTATACGTAAACATACACACAGACATTCTATTGTGATAAACTACATTGACTTACCCCGACTAAATAATTTGGAAAGTGTATGCTTTTAAATTTGTTTTAGCAAGGGAATGAATAAGATTAAGATTCAGAGTTAAAAACAACTGATAAAAGAAATCTTTGGGGACCCTCAGGCTTAGAAGGCATCTGAGCCACATCTAGCCATGTAATTAGTTTTTTGAGTAGTTTACTGAATTTTCTATGAAAATATTATTCTAACCTTATCTCTTATTTGAAAAAAATAAACAACTGACATTCTTTCCCAGGGAAAAAATTTAAGAAACATAAATGTCAGGAGTACTATATTCATCTTCCCAAATCCATCAAGATTTTCAAAGATGATCAACTGAATATGACCCCAAATAGTCATCTGAATCTTATTAATAAATTTCTGCCCAGGAACATTTACTTAATGGTCATGGCCCCAGAACTGTGTCTACAAACCTAATAAACTAGAGATTTTCTAAAAAAATAAAATAGGTTTAAAAAGTCAATACAGTTCATTTGTTCGGATTAGCTTAACTGAGAACAGAAATAATTCAATAAATCTTAGATGGCTAATGTAGAAACCTCAATCGAATTCAAAAGCTTATGACTGTTCTTCATGGAAAAGTCAACAATGTTTTTTTATATTTCTGGACCTTCACTATTTGCTCAGCTATCAATAGTCTTTGATTTGAGCCCTTTTAAAAGCTTGAAACAGCAAAATGTCAGATCAATGAGAAGCATTTAAAATGCCAAAGACAAACTTATGTTTGCTGGAGAACAATTAACCTTATTAATTTAAAAGGCAGCTGTGGTATTGGCTACGTGTTATATTAATATCCTTTTGAAGGCTCAACTTAAATCCTTCCCAAAGGTGTGAGAGAGAATTAACTGGAGGAGGTTATGACCAAGGGTTATGGCTAATGAGGAATGTTCTCAGAATTGCTGGGATGCAAACTCATTGTTTCACGTATGTGGTATATAAGAGGGATTTATGAGCGATGACCTTGGTTTTGTCTTGTTTGTTCCTACATACTGCTGACACCTCATTGGAGGAAGTTAATCTGAGAAATGACTCCATTTTCAACAATTTGGTTCCTGCTCCCTAGAGAGTTGTGTGCTTTGAAATACAGCCCCAGTGACGAGATACCACTGGCCAAATTGTTCTTTTGAGTGTTCTAGTTTACGCAAAGCTCAGCATCCCTGGGAGAATGTTGTCATGCATTTGTAGACGCAACAACAGTATCTCAAATAACTATTAAGTAACAATAACCTTTCTGTCTTCAGAGACTTTTTACTGCCAACCTGAAATATGTAAAGGGCTAGAGAATTTCTCAGGGACCAGGACAACCTTAAGGTTCATGTCATTTATCCTTAGGTTAATTGACCCTCTAGAGGGACTGAGTCACAGAATCCCCCAGATAGACATTCCTTCAAACCACTCAGTTTGCTTTTCTATAAAATGGTTCTACTGTGCCCCACCTCGCAGTAAATATAAATGCCAGGAGAGAGGGGTATGGCTTAGAACATGGGAGAGGGGGTTCAAGAAAGGCTTCATGGGTCATTGCCTACACAATGCATTATGCCCTACATCTTTTCAGACTCCTAGAAAGCCTGGTGGGAATATTCTGGTGCAACATTCTTTAATGAGACAAACCAAACAAGCATTGCAGGGGTTCAACAGTTATCTTTAAGTCAGTGACCAGGGGAATAAAATCTTAATAGCTGGCCCTCAGCCATACTGATTACCAAAGCTCCTGGTCATTTATGCACAAACTCTCTTTCTTATTCCCTGTCATACCTCCAAACTCTGTTCTGTCTGCTTGGCAAAGACAATCAACAGAAGGGACAGTCACTTGCAAGCAGTATCCTCTTTCTGAAAATGGGCCGCCATGCGTAGGAAGGCTTTAATGGGGCCACAAGGCAGTGTGTGTGTGTGTGTGTGTGTGTGTGTGTACACGCGAGGGCATGTGTGCCTGCACACATGTGAGAGCATATTATTTGCATATGTTAATGGAATTATCCCTGATGTCTACTAAGAAAAAGAAGAGATATTAGGAAGGGGATGTTTAATATTAGGCACATGCTAAGTAGAGAAAATAACTCCCCAGGAACCAAAAAAGTAAGTGCTGAGTGCAAGCATACAGGGGAGAGACACAGATAGCGTTCAAGTCTCGGGAGGGGCCAATGAACAGAGGTGGGATCCTGGGAGTTCTCAATACTCCCCCAAACAGACACTAATCACCTTCCTCACCACAGAGGCAGAAACTCAAGACAGAGCCCCAGGGACCTCAAAACAACACATCTCTTTTCCAGACTTCTATTCTGACCCCCTCCCCCGGAGGAGATCAGGCACTTCAAGACTATGACACGTTTATTAGCAGATTCTTGTGGCTGAATGAGGCTGAAACCAACCTGCATCAGTTTTCTTATCTGTAAAAGGAGAGCAATCCTACTTACATCCCAGGCTATTTTGAGGATCACATTCTAGGACGTACCCAGAATACAGTCTACACGCAATGTAGATACATTTTGATATTTCCAAATTCAGGTGCTGAACCAAGGCACGTTCTCAGGATGAACAGAGACCCCAGTGTTTCAGAAATGCACAGAATAGGATGGACAGAGAAAAAAATAAGCCCCTTCTCCACCCCACCATCTTTCTGAAATACACCTTAATTCCTTTTGCTGTCTCATCGTCCCCTTTTCTTTCCAGGCACCTGACGCATTCTTTTTGGCTAGCCACAACACAGAGGCANAACCTGAAATATGTAAAGGGCTAGAGAATTTCTCAGGGACCAGGACAACCTTAAGGTTCATGTCATTTATCCTTAGGTTAATTGACCCTCTAGAGGGACTGAGTCACAGAATCCCCCAGATAGACATTCCTTCAAACCACTCAGTTTGCTTTTCTATAAAATGGTTCTACTGTGCCCCACCTCACAGTAAATATAAATGCCAGGAGAGAGGGGTATGGCTTAGAACATGGGAGAGGGGGTTCAAGAAAGGCTTCATGGGTCATTGCCTACACAATGCATTATGCCCTACATCTTTTCAGACTCCTAGAAAGCCTGGTGGGAATATTCTGGTGCAACATTCTTTAATGAGACAAACCAAACAAGCATTGCAGGGGTTCAACAGTTATCTTTAAGTCAGTGACCAGGGGAATAAAATCTTAATAGCTGGCCCTCAGCCATACTGATTACCAAAGCTCCTGGTCATTTATGCACAAACTCTCTTTCTTATTCCCTGTCATACCTCCAAACTCTGTTCTGTCTGCTTGGCAAAGACAATCAACAGAAGGGACAGTCACTTGCAAGCAGTATCCTCTTTCTGAAAATGGGCCGCCATGCGTAGGAAGGCTTTAATGGGGCCACAAGGCAGTGTGTGTGTGTGTGTGTGTGTGTGTGTGTGCACGCGAGGGCATGTGTGCCTGCACACATGTGAGAGCATATTATTTGCATATGTTAATGGAATTATCCCTGATGTCTACTAAGAAAAAGAAGAGATATTAGGAAGGGGATGTTTAATATTAGGCACATGCTAAGTAGAGAAAATAACTCCCCAGGAACCAAAAAAGTAAGTGCTGAGTGCAAGCATACAGGGGAGAGACACAGATAGCGTTCAAGTCTCGGGAGGGGCCAATGAACAGAGGTGGGATCCTGGGAGTTCTCAATACTCCCCCAAACAGACACTAATCACCTTCCTCACCACAGCGGCAGAAACTCAAGACAGAGCCCCAGGGACCTCAAAACAACACATCTCTTTTCCAGACTTCTATTCTGACCCCCTCCCCCGGAGGAGATCAGGCACTTCAAGACTATGACACGTTTATTAGCAGATTCTTGTGGCTGAATGAGGCTGAAACCAACCTGCATCAGTTTTCTTATCTGTAAAAGGAGAGCAATCCTACTTACATCCCAGGCTATTTTGAGGATCACATTCTAGGACGTACCCAGAATACAGTCTACACGCAATGTAGATACATTTTGATATTTCCAAATTCAGGTGCTGAACCAAGGCACGTTCTCAGGATGAACAGAGACCCCAGTGTTTCAGAAATGCACAGAATAGGATGGACAGAGAAAAAAATAAGCCCCTTCTCCACCCCACCATCTTTCTGAAATACACCTTAATTCCTTTTGCTGTCTCATCGTCCCCTTTTCTTTCCAGGCACCTGACGCATTCTTTTTGGCTAGCCACAACACAGAGGCACTTGAATTCTCTCTACTTTCCTCCCTGATACATTTTTTTACCCTGAACTATCCAAAGTACTCTTCACAAGTCAAAAACCAAACCAAACACAAAAGCTTTCAGGAAATAGTCTTTTTACATCATGGTCTTATTTCCCAATCCTTTGAGGATTCCCCCCGCCCCCAACCTTTTCTTAAAGCACATGTCATAAAGCAAAGGTGGAAGGAGGCATGATGTGGCAAGGACTGGAGAACTGAGAGGACCCAGATCCAAGCCTGCCTGTGCAAAACCAGAGAAGGGCGAGTCTGTTTACCTGATCAATGCTCCTAGGTGTCCTGAGTGCCATCATGGATGGGTATCTCCAGGAACAACTATATTCTCTAAAGTTACTTGGAAGTAAGTCTAGGGAAGGGATTACCTGTTTTGTTAGATCATGGAATCACATGCATTTTTATCTCCTGATGGAAACTTCATCATTTCGTTTTTTCATTTGGTCTGTATTCTTGCTTGTCTTTCGTCCTAGGGCACTGAAGTTCTAGAGGGTGCTTATGGGAAAGAGACTGTGCTTTCTATTCCCTCTGCCTCTCCTCCATCCCAAATTGGCCCTAAAAGGAGAGTGAATACTTAGTCAGCTTCCATCAGCTAATCAAGGTCCTTTGTTCATCCTTGGCTAACGAGAAATGTAACAATATAACCTCAACAATTACTGCCAGATTTCATCTTTGGTTTGAGATTTTAAACTATATTCCGTTATCCACTCTTCCCAGGGAATGAATAAGTCCCTGGAAAGAGGTTTCTCTTCTCTGGGTCTCCAAGGCAAGGGAATTTGGGGGAGCTTAAAGGGAAATCAAATTCAAAGAAGGGTGCATGTGTCTGTATAAGGCAAGAGGCAAAGACAGCCAGGTCAGTTCTGTGAGGTTTTCTGGCACTGATCCTAGAGATGTTCAGGGGAGCACTCTTGAGAGAAACCTAGGAATGAGATAGCCTGGAAAGGGGAACCAAGCTAGGACTTGGACCAGGTCTTGGGTTCTAGACCTGACTCTGACCCTGTCAACTTGACAGTCTCAATGCTCCTTTGTGACTTCATTTTCTCTTAATTTTCCCATCTCCTTTCTCCTTGCCCCAGAACTTGGTGCAGTTCTATAAGTTCTGTTTTATTAAGACCCATGTGGGCAGACACTGTTAGCTGATACTATACTGAGTATTTACGGGCACGGAAAGAGTGTGGGTGGGCAAACAGGAAATGCGCCCTTCAGTGGGTTTGCAGAAATCAAGTGCAAGTCCGTATCAGCACTGTCTTCTAAAGTAACAGTGAACAGACTACATCCCAGATATTTTTTTATATAAGAGGCCAAGAACTCCAACACACAAATGCCACTTGGGTTCTGTTATCCTCCCTAGAACTGAGATTAAAAAAAAAAAATAGTGCCCTCTTTACAGAAATATCATCCCATCAATAACCAGAATGGGTTTTCCATGTGTTAATATCCTTATCATCATTTAAATTTTAACATAAACTTTACATTATATACAACTTTATTTGGATAATACATGTACGTGTAAATTGTAGAAAACAAGCATGTATATTATATACATGTGTACCCGAGCATTGATATTCACAGGATAAGTGCATTTGGACATCTCCTATCTCCATCAAGGGCCAAGTTGACCTCATCTGATACAATTAGATAGGAACATACAACAATGTAAAGGGGTTGAATGCGAAAGGGCAACTGCGTATGGGGGGAACTTTTCAAGTCAAAACTCCAGGTAACCTTTCATTAAACACTTCCAACACTGTTTACTAAGAGAAGAGGGGGTATCTGGAAAGGTCTTATTTTGTCTCAAGGGAAAATAAACACTGCTTTTGGAATGCAAATTGCCTTGAACTCATATTAAATACCAACCACTGAGTTTAGCTTCCACCTATTAAGTTTGGGGAGTTTTTTGTTGGTGGTGGTTTTCCCCTTGAAGTCCAATTGTCTGTTCTAGCTGCGCTTCATACAAACAGGCACCGTTTCAGAAGCAATTCATGTTCCCCTTTGAAGAATTCATAAACAACAGCTCTACACAAAGAAACAGTATAGGGTTTGCATAAAGTTAACGAATATATTCAGCTCTTCTGAAAGATATTTAGGTTTCTCAACTTAGTATTTATTTAGGTCTTAAGTCCCGCAAAGGATTTCAGTGCAAGGTATTGATTTCTATGACAACTGATTATTAAGGCTAGACTTTTTTAGGTTTAAAGGAGATAAACTTTTAATCACCATTTAATTAACACCAACTTTTTGTTTTATTTTTCATTAGCAATTCCATTTGCAAAGAATTCGGGGCATTTGTCATTTCCTGAGAAAGATGCAGAATATTAAATACACATCAGTGGTAGACATATCAAATAGAATAAACAATGTATGAATGCACAGCTGCCGTGAGTCTTTTGACTAATTAACTGCCTTGGCTGGAGTCCCATTTAAGTGAAACTATTTCATTTGTAAACAAGGTGTAATTTTATTTTTTCTCCCCTGAAAATAAGTGTGAATTGATTTGACTGAGTTTGCTGCAAAGGGTGAATTTTAATGCTTTTGTCAGGAAACCTAAGTATAAACACTTCCCAGGCAACTTAACCAAGTTTTCTCTTCCAGGCCATGAGACAGTGCTGACTAAAAGAACGCAATACGATCTGCAAAGGACACAAGTGTAATGAGTAGGATGACTGTAATCTCACGCCTCTCATGGAAGCCTTACTGAGAAAAGCAGACTCATTGACATCTCACCTTTCAGAGCACTAAAACCTGGGATGGCATAGGAACCTGCAGATGTAAGGATAATGGAAACAATTTTCCAGAAACCCAAAGGTTGCCCAGAGTAGACCCTGCATCCCAGAAGACTCTCCTCTTACACAGAATATTTTAAGTTGGTTGCTGCTGCTAAGTCGCTTAAGTCGTGTCCGACTCTGTGTGACCCCATAGACGGCAGCTCACCAGGCTTCCCCGTCCCTGGGATTCTCCAGGCAAGAACACTGGAGTGGGTTGCCATTTCCTTCTCCAATGCATGAAAGTGAAAAGTGAAAGTGAAGTCGCTCAGTCATGTCTGAAGTTGGTTGCACATGCGCACTATAACCTATCTGGGCCCTTCTCAAGTGGAGAAAACCATTAAGAGTTAATGTAGCATCACAAGGCACACTGGCTCCGACTTCGAGTCAGATGAAACTCAGGCAAGACATGCCTCTGAGGTCAGAGATCCTGGATCCTCGGCATCAACAAATCTAAGGCCTCAGAGTTGAGATGTGTCTGAGGAATCTTCTGTAATGGACTCATAGTTCAGGGCATTCTCTGTAATTCTTATCACCTCCTGTCCTGAAGGTGTGATTTACCTCTGGATATTATACTCCTGCTATTCTTTCCCCAAAGAACTGAAAGACTTGGATGGCCTTCTAATAGCCTGACATCACTATCTTTCAACTGGAAGATGACCATCAATCAATGTCAGTTGTCTTATGTTTGGGATCATCACTATTAGGTGTCAGTGAATCTATGGAGAAGGGAAATGATGTATTTACTACATAGCATCCAACTCTAGCTATTTCTTTTTTAAAAAACCCTTTCACTATTAGAGGAAGGGTATAGCCTTTTCTCTTTTTTGGGCTACATTGCTGTCTATTCTTCCCAAATCCATATATTTAGTTTCTATACCCAGAGAGGTATGGGGTTAACAGCAGAGCTAATGTTGTTATGAGAATAAGGCTTTTTGATCTACGGGGTCATCCCAAGAGTAATTCGCACTCTCCCTGGAGATCTCTGCCACCTTTGGCAGCTTCTTGGTTTTGAGGAGACACTGGAGAAAGACAGATAGCCTCTTTAGATTGGTGATATACCACGGCTATCTTCTGGGAGACTTCAGTTCATTTTGTGTCAAGACATGACACTCCTGTGAGGAAATAGAGGTGATCCTGGACACTCCTGTGAGGAAATAGAGGTGATCCTGGCTGGGGGCGTGCAGGTCTGGAAAGCAGTGGAAGGGCAAAGGCAGAACATGGTGAAAGATGATACGATCACAGATGTGCATGAGAATCGAGATTGGAGGGCTATTCTGGGTTCTTGAATCTAGGCTTCTCCCTCGCTGGAAAAGCAAAGGTGCAACATCCAAGCAATGAAATGCAACATTCAAGTGTGTTCATCTTCCGTACCTTGCAGCCCCTCCTGCCTGTTCACCTCAAAGACCTTCACTGGCTCCTGCTGCCTCTCTCCCACTGACCCTGAACTTTTCAGCAACCACTTTTCATCATTATAGGAATACGGTAGATCAGGTGTCCTATCTCAAAGATGGAGCCATTCAATGAGTCCTCCAGCTCTAAGAGAATTATTCCCGGCAGCTGCCCACTCACAGGAAATCACTGCCTACAAGACAGAACACGACAGGACTCTAAGATATGGTTAACTTTTCAAGTTGTCATTCTGCCCCCTCCTCCAAGAGCCCAGGGCAAAATGCAGGAGGAAGCCGGGGAATGGTCCAGCTAGTTTGCATTAGCCTAGGGCTTCTGTAACAGGACACTAACACAGATCCAGGGACTATGCAAATCAAGTGGCTACTCAGCCCAAACATCTCAGGCATATTCATGTATTTAAAACACGCTAATTACTAGATTTGAACTGTATAAAATATGTAATGAATGTTGTTTGTGTTTTTATCGTGTTTAAGCGTGTTTAATTTTTAAACTGGAAAATTCTGTTTTGGTGAAGTGTAATATAACACCTTGCTTGTCATTTGCAGGGGCACACTGAATGCACAGGGTGCTGTGCTGAGAGCTTCTCGGGTGTCAAGCCTCGCCCCCCAGCCTCGCCCCATAGTGGACAAAAATGAGTATCATTTCCTATCATTTTTGCACAGGTTTGAGGCGAGTGAGAAGGGAATGATGGAAGTGACTCAGAAATGACAAATGCCTAGAGGAATTTCGCGAGTTCTGTTGGTGCTGGTGAGGCAGTTGACTTTCAACAGAGCAACTATTTCAGAAGAGCGGAATCACTCGTCCCACTAAAGATTATCCACAATTGGGAGGATGCTCAGGGTAGATACATGAGTGTCTCTCCTGTTTTGAACGCTGTTGATTTAAGGAGGCTGGAGCGGGGACACGTGTCCCGCCGAATTAACGGGTTAAGGAAGATCGCCCTACAGCCACACTGGCCTTTAGCAAGACAGATGGCATTTTACTTCTTAGAGATCATGGTACACATGTGGCTGCTGGCACATGCCCCCACATTCACCATGCTGGGAACAGCAACACACACTTAATTAAATGCCATTCGGGGGACTGAATGAGTGAAGGTTCCTGGAGGGAGGAGGAGGAGAGTAACAGATACTATACAACCCTGAGTCATCACCAGAAGAGGGGGAAACACGAACTTACGTACACAGGAGTCTTCAGGATCAACTACAAGGGCCGCTGCATCATAGACGGACGATCCACACTTACGGTATTGAAGACACATATGTGTGAGTCTGTGCAGCTCTGAGCAAGACCACCGAAGCCAAGGGTGAGACAGTGTCTGTGAAATACACAAACGGACATCCAAAGAGACTCGTTGCTCTCTGCCTGAGGGTCCTCCTGGGCCTTTTACTCCATGTGTCTTGGAAATGGACTACGAGGAAGCTAGCAGAGTGAACCATGAACACGTGGGTTTGCTATCCTTTGGGGGAGCCTGGAGTTCTGGGGTTGGGCCGGGGCTATCATGGGAGGCAGAGCAATAAAGCTGAACCGCTTAGAAAGCAGGACTCCCTAATCTCTGGCACACTCCGTCTCGCTACAGTGCGGATGCATTCTTGTTTTATTTTGTGACAGGTTTACATGCATACCATATTGCTTATTCTGTATCAGAGGAACCGTGAGGCATTTCTGATGAAATTACAGGGTGGGCTGGTCTTAATGGAATTTGGAATATAGGAAATCGTCACATGACCATTGGCATCCGATGCGTCGTTATTGCAACATACCTGGCGGGCACGTCCAGGAGACTCGCCCTGCTGTGGATTGGTTTTGGGTTAAGGACTCACCTATCTGGACTCTGGTGTGCTCAGCACACACCTCACAAGATTCCTTGAGTGGAAGACTACGGCTTGGAGCCATGTGCAAAAGAACCAACTGGAAAATACCTTCCTAAATCCTCTTCCTCTGGTCAGGGCACTATTGGGGCATCCACCATTTACCCATCCAGACATTGGCCATTCGGTATGTTTCCCTATAGATATAAACATTAATGGAAGGTTTTAAACATCAGATTCGATACTAGGCATTTTCTTGTACACACGTCTATTGCTGCAGGAGTTTAAAACCCTGGGGGCAGAGTACATATTATTCTTATTTGCAGCATAAGGCATAACATGCTCTGAAATATACACGTCGCTCTGGCCTCTACTGTCCCTGGAACAGTATGACGCCGTCGACCTCAAGGACGAGCGGAGATAGCCGTCGTTCGCAGCCTGAGATGGCAGCGTGTGTTTGTAAGGGTCCGAGGGGCACCTGCCGATCACTAAGCGTTGGTCGTCCCCGTAGGAGTGGAGGAAAGGGTTCTCGGAGGTGTGGTCCGGCAAGAGGGACTTGCTCCGCTTGCCGACCTCCAGACCCTGGGGTAAAAGGGAACCCTTGTTCCCCGCGAGTTTGCTGGAGGGGACGCTAAAGAGACTCCCGTACAGGTTTCCCTCCAGGAGCCGTTCGCGGTCCTTGAGGCTGATGCTCCGGGAGGGCCTGCTAGGGTCCACCTCCCTGGGTTTGTCGAGGATGTTATCGTAGGAGTGTTGCCGGCTGATCCTCAGCTTGTTCTTCTGGAGTTGGAGGGCGCTGTTTGGGGCCCAGTCCTGCTGGTAGACCTCCTCCTGGGCGGCGGGGTTCCCGGTCTCCTGAAGCATCTGGTCCTCGTCGATGTCGTAGAGGTTGCCCATCCGCAGGCAGGCGTCGCACTTGAAGGGGGAGCGCATGGTGAAGTGGCCAGCGTAGGTGGGCAGGTTGGACAGGCAGCTCCGGCAGTGCGTGGAGTTCTGGCGGTACCGCTCGCTGCCCTCGCTGTGCGGGGAGCTCTTGTCTTTCAGGCTGAAGTGCTTGGAGTAGAGTTTGTACGGCTCATTGTTGGGGAGCACGTCCTCATCATGCAGGGCGTTCCGGTTGAGCGGCAACGTGGAATCCCCCTTGCGGAAGCTCTCGCTGCGCTCCTGGTAGGTGTCGGGGAAGTCCACGTTCTCCGGGAGGGCCATGCTTTCCGCGAAGGAGGGCGGGTCGAGGTGGAAACTGGGCTCCTTCTCGCCGTCGATGGTGTATATCTTGTCCCTGGGGGAGCTCGCTTTGGTTTTCAGGTAGGAGCGCTCCGCCTCGCTGCAGTCCTTGGGGTACTTGGAGGCCATGGACCTCTTGAAGTTGTCCTTGGCCTTGTGGTTCTTATTGTTGTCAGGCTCCCGGTGGCACGCGGCCCGGCTCGACGTTTCAGAGACGTCCGAGTGGGCCACCTCTTCAGGAAGGTACCGAGGACTCTTTAGGGAGTGGGTCCTGTTCTCCACGGGCCCCTCATCCCTCTGGGAGATAGGGTTCTGGGTCAGGGAGTCTTGGCGGAGTGACTCCATTGATTTCTTCCAAAGCTGCCGGGGCCGGGAATTCCCTTTGGATTCCGTGCTGACGGCCACCTCCACTGTGTTGGGGTTGGACTCATTGAGAGTCAGAGGATGCTGGCCCTGGAACACATAGTTGTTGAGGTTATCCTTATGCCTGTTGGCCACGAAGGTCTGGAGTTCGTTCATGTTGTCCCCGAAGATGCTGTCTTTCCCCTGGAAGGACCGGTTGTCTGAGTAGACCAGGTTGCCCTTATCTGAAACCATGTCCATGATGAGGGAGCCTCTTTGGATGAAGTCTGCAGCTCTCTTGGGGGAATCCATCCTTGAGGAGTTCATGTTGGACAAGTTGGAGATGTTTTTGGCGGATCGAAGGAGTTTTAACATGTTGCTCTGGGATCCGGTCAGGTTGAAGTCTGGAGACTTCTTCTTTTCTTCAATATGTACTCCGTGAATGCAGCTGTAGATGCCCTGTGGGGAAGAATGGAAAACACCATTAGCAGCGTCGGGGACACAAAACCGTGTCACTCCTGAACTCTATCTGCAAAGGAGAGACATAGGCACCCTGGAGAAACAGTGAAATGCAATCTGAATCCTGATAATGTTCTTAAGTGTATGAGACCAGTGGCAGAGCATCAGACTTCCCTTGTCTCTCTCATTTGATTGTGATTTACTTAGATTATCAAGATTATCTGACAATTTTGCCAATAGTTAAACATGGAATTTGAGGAAAAAATATCCTCTAATCCTCATACAACTGGGCTTCCCAGGTGGCACAGTAGTAAGAATCTGCCTGCAATGCAGGAGATGTAGGTTTGATACCTGGGTTGGGAAGATCCCCTGGAGTAGGAAATGGCAACCCACTCCAGTATTCTTGACTGAGAAATCCCATGGACAGGAGAGTCTGGGGGGGCTAGAATCCATGGGGTCACAAAGAGTCAGACACGACTTAGCGACTGAACACCAACAACCACCTAAACGAAACAATCAGGTCCAGGCTTTAGGGTTTGACTTGGTTCTCCCGAGACTGACAGGGGTCTGGCCCAAGAAGGAGGTTGTGAAAGGGATGCGGAAGCTGCTGCTGACTCTGGGGTAAACTCGTGGGAAGGATGTGTGAGAAGTGTGGACTCGATGACAGAGGCCCATTGATCCCCACGGTAGGGATGCTCAGAACCCATAGGGATGCTCATGTAACTGTGATAGCCACCACTGTTTGCCTTCCTGCATCTTTCTTGTTTTCTAGAGACAGTCTCCACTGCGTCAAGGAAGAGTAAACAGCAAAGCCTACAGTTGTGTGTTTGAGCATCTCTTCCTCCGACTTCTCCACCCCAGGCTGCAAGATGAAGGCTGCCCAAGACAAGGCGATGGCCCTTCCCACCTTCCTGCAGCCTTTCCTCTCGTCTCCTTCTCTAGGCCCTGAGTGGTCCCTTTCCCTGCCAGGAGGCAGCATCTCCTTTTTGTTTCTGAGGCTGCTGGATGTCAAAATGTACAAACGTGTATTTCACATAGAGCAGGGCTTTTGAATCTTGTATGCTAACTTAAGCTTTCCCTGACCAATTCGGTGATGTAATAGTCTCATACGCTAACCTAGAGGGACTCTGCTATATTGGGTGAAAATCAGTGTGTCTCCTACATGTCTGAATCAGCCAAGATCAGTGCCTTTTCTTCCTGTTGTTAGCACTGTGAGCACATTAGCTTTTACATGTTTTTCTAACTTTGCAATTTTATTTTAATGAGCTTCTGTCTTCCTTTTAGAGATTTTGAGAACTCGCCTCCAACCTCCCCCATCAGAGTGGTGTGGTCCCGCCTGTCGAGATGAGCTTGTTGTCTCTGTATTTGCAAGAGGCCCTCAGAAGCGGCTGGGGAGCTGAGCTATGTTTCCAGAGCTGGGAGGATGGTGGCTGACTGCTTTTTCTCATCCCTGGTTTCCCCTGGGGCTCATCGGACACAGCTAAGGCAGTTCCCAGGTGCAGATCTGCCTGGCAAAGCCTCGGGAAGGAGTCAACATTATGGGGGCCTGTACCCCAGGTTGGGTTGGTGGGGGTTCTCCAATTGAGTTGACCCATCATCCAGATGGGCTGATGGGGGAGGTGGGAGTGTGTATTACAGAAGGATGGGAAGAGTCAGAGGCCAGAAGCCCACTGGAAATGAGCCCCAGCATCATCCGTTATTAGTTCTGCAACCTTGGCTAAGTCATTACATCTTTTTGAGCCTTCAGTCCCACAGCTATAAAATGGGAATCATACTCTTTAAGGATGTCAGGGCAAGATCTGACAGTGCAAGCAGAGCTCCTCACTTGGATGGGCTCTGTGAATGCAAGTGAGTGAGCTGCTCCATCATCCCCGCTGTGCCCCTCCTGCTTGTCACCCCTCCCCTCTGTCCTCTCACACAGTGGCCCTATGATCAGAGCCGTAGGAAATGGGTACTACCCTTTATGACTGCACATTAGCTCTGGAAAGTCATCATGGCTTTCTGATTCCATATGCTGCCCAAACCCTACCTTGGAAGGCAAATCCCTGGGCTGGGGTTTCTTTCTTCCCTGCAGAGGTCTTCCTTTCCTCCTCTCTAGTAAATGGCTTGTGTAAGTGATATGACCTCTTGGTCACACGATGGGTCCAGATGAACGGAGTACTGCAGGCTCAACGTGCTATTCCAGACAACTGGCTCTGTCCATCCTCCAACTCCCAGAGGACCCTGACCACTCAGAACATTCTCAGTGGGGCCTGAGCACGACTGTCCTCCTTGGTTCCTTGGCACCTGGGCCTGATGCCTAAAGCTTCTGGTATCCTCTGCTTATTTGTGTCCCCCTAGCCTTCCAATTCATGTATTGAGATCCCAGCCCCCAAAGGTGATGTATTAATAGTAGGTGGGTGCTTAGGTCATGAGGTCCAAGGTGGGGCCTTTGGCAGGAGCACTTCTTATAAAAGAGACTCACGGAGCCCCTTCATTCCTTCAGCACAAGGGGAAATCTGCAGTATAGAAGACGGCCCTCACCCCACCATGCTGACACCCTGATCTTGGATTTCCAGCTTCCAGAACTGTGGGTGTTATGTTTTTATTGTTGATGAAGCACCCAGCATGTGGTAATTTGTTAGAGCAGCTGGAATGGCCCAAGATGATTGTTGTCACTTGCTAAGTTGTGTCTGATTCTTTTGCGACTCCATGAACTGTAGCCACACAAGGCTTCTCTGTCCATGGAATTCTCCAGGCAAGAATACTACAGTGGGTTGCCATTTCCTCCTCCAGAGCATCTTCCCGACCCAGGGATCAAACCAACATCTACTGCACCTCCTGCATTGGCAGATGGATTCTTTACCACTGAGCCACCTGGGAAGCCCCGGCTAAGATGGTTTATTATTTCTATTCTGTCGTCCCCACTGCAGGTCAGCTAGAAGCTGCCTCAAGCTCTCCTCTGAGCTCTCTAGAAGGATGTCATGGTTTCCACCTCCTTTGTCTCCGGCTTTGCTATGTCTCCCATTCCTCACATCTCAGGAGACAACTGAAGTGGTTCTCTTTGCTGATAACGTGAATATTTTTTTTTTAATAATGAAAGAGACAGTGTCTTGGAGAGGAAACAAAAGTTAAAAGCATCCCACAGAAGAGAAGATGCCTTTTTTGTAAATCATAATGGACAAAAGTCACAGCTATGGGAGAAGCTTGGTTCTAATGTAAAATAAATGACTCTCTGAGTTCTGGCCTCTGCCTTTGGCCATTGCAAAAGGCATCTCAGGTTTGTGTCCCGGGGGACATGGATGGGGTCCCCTCTCCACGAGGGAGAGGGAGATGAAAGTTCAGGTCCTGGCTTGTCAAGGACACAACACAGCAATGCTGCATTGAGTTCCCCCTTCATGCCTGTCCCTCAAGAGGCTTGGAACAGCAGGAGTGAGGGGTTTAGTTCATTTCTCAGAATAACAATCCTCACTTGGCTTCCTTAATGGTATCTCGGACAGAAGGAGCGCTCTTTCAAAAACAAGCAGGATTTACAAGTAAAGGCAATTGTGTGCATTCGCTCATGGCGATCCCAGAATCATTTAGATATGGAAAGCCTTCAGTAATTGGCAGAGAGAATTAGCTTAAAGTTGGCTTAATACCTAGCTACATGCATGCACGTTGTTATTTTTAAACAATCTGTGTGTTTAGATGCCATCAAGCTAATTAGGAAATATGTATTTGCATAGAACTCAAGTTTAGTTGCCACTGAATGGAGAAAATAAATCCTCCTGACTAAGCCTGTGTGTACCTTCTGGATCTCTTAAAACCACCAAACCCCAAGAACACACAAATTCCTTTTTAAATGATTGTTTTGTTTTCCTAATAAACATTAGCATCTAAAACTAGATGCTTCTAACTACATATTTTTCACCATGTTTCAAACCTTAATTTGTCCAATTCTTTCAGAGTAAAACAAATTCCAAGGGGAGTAAATGGGAGAAATAGGTAAATAGATGGATGGGTAGATGGATAAATGAATGAATGGATGGACAGATGGGTGGGTGGATGGATGGATAGATAGATGACATTGACTATTAGATAGATAGATAATATTATACTGCATTGGAAGATCAGTGAACAATATGTCTGTATGTAAAGTGAAAGTGTTTGTGTCAGTTGCGTCTAACTCTGCGACCCCATGGAAGGTAGCCCACCAGGCTCCTCTGTCCATGGCATTCTCCAGGCAAGAATACTGGAGTGGGTTGCCATTTCCTTCTCCGGGGATCTTCCTGACCCAAGAACTGAACCTGGGTCTCCTACATGGCAGGCAGGTTCTTAACCATCTGAGCCACCAGGGNCCCACCAGGCTCCTCTGTCCATGGCATTCTCCAGGCAAGAATACTGGAGTGGGTTGCCATTTCCTTCTCTGGGGATCTTCCTGACCCAAGAACTGAACCTGGGTCTCCTACATGGCAGGCAGGTTCTTAACCATCTGAGCCACCAGGGAAGCCCCTATACTGTGCTGGGAGATCAGTAAGTGATAAATGTATATGCTTTTATCTGATGCAAGTAAGCGACTAGCTTGTGTTGAGCAGGTAAACGTCGTTCAGTTGTGTGCATATATATGTGTGTAGTATGATTTGCATCAAATCTCTTATTTTGCTTGTATTTGATGTCTGTTGCTTGGGTAAGACTGTGGGCTCAGGCTGTTACTACACCACCTAGAGTCAGATCCTGGCTCCAGCAAGGCTGAGCGGTGTTGGGTAATTCCTCTAACCTTATAACTGTGAGTTTTCCCAACTCTAGGACCATATCAGTACCAACCTCATAGAAGTGGTTTGTAGGTCAAATGAGATGCAGACTATATTCCCATGGTGCCTGGGAAATAAATGTGTCCCCCAGATAGAAGCACTTTTCATGACTGTCACTGTGATGAATGCATCTCACTATGTGTGTATGGCCACACACACGTGCCATGCTTCACAGCATGAAAGGAGATTTCTGCGGCTTGCACACGAGTGCACTGACTACGGCATGCGTACTCTGTGCTGCTGTTTATGTCGGGCTGAACGTGTATTTTGTTTTCTGTTTGAAGCGTGTGTGTTTTCTTGTGGTTCTTCAAGCCTNTATTATTTTCCTTAATAACTACAATCTCAGATATGCAGATGATGCCACTCTAATGGCAGAAAGTGAAGAACTAAAGAGCCTCTCGATGAGGGTGAAAGCGAAGAATGAAAAAGCTGGCTTGAAACTCCACATTCAAAAAGATCATGGCATCCAGTCCCATCATTTCACAGCAAATAAAGGGGAAAAAGTGGAAACAGTTACAAATTTTATTTTCTTGGCCTCCAAAATCACTGCAGATGGTGACTGCAACCATGAAATTAAAAGATGTTTGCCCCTTGGAAGAAAAGCTATGACAAACTTAGATAGCATATTAAAAAGCAGAGACATCACTTTGCCAACAAAGGTCCACATAGCCAAAGCTATGGTTTTCCAGTAGTCATGTATGGATGTGAGAGTTGGACCATTAAAGAAGGCTGGACACCAAAGAATTGCTGCTTTCAAACTGGTGCTNTAGATAGCATATTAAAAAGCAGAGACATCACTTTGCCAACAAAGGTCCACATAGCCAAAGCTATGGTTTTCCAGTAGTCATGTATGGATGTGAGAGTTGGACCATTAAAGAAGGCTGGACACCAAAGAATTGCTGCTTTCAAACTGGTGCTGGAGAAGACTCTTGAGAGTCCCTTGGACTGCAAGGAGATCAAACCAGTTAATCCTAAAGAAAATCTGTCCTGAATATTCATTGGACGGACTGATGCTGAAGCTCCAATACTTTGGCCACCTGATGCGAAGAGCTGCCTCATTAGAAAAGACACTGATACTGGGAAAGACAGAGGGCAGGAGGAGAAGGGGGCAACAGAGGACGAGATGGTTGGATGGCATCGTCACCTCAGTGATATGAGTTTGAGCAAACTTCAGGAGATAGCGAAGGACAGGGAAGCCTGGTGAACTGCAGTCCATGGGGCTGCAAAGCGTCGGACACAACTGAATAACTGAACAATTTTTAGTTATCCTAAAATAAAACAGACGGGTCAACAGAAATAACTTCTCGTGCTTTCAAAAATCCAGACAAATGGATGCTATGATTTGTCTAAAGTGATACTGGCCTCATTTACCTAATTGTGAAGAATCACCTGTAGGCGCTATTAGGCTGTTTTACAAAATAGCTAATTCCTAAGTATGGATGCTGTTTCTTCAATGTTGTGGCCTTTGTCTCCTCAACTCTTACTTCGAGGACCACCTCAATATCCATTTTCCTTCTAGAAGTTTCTGGCATAGCAATCTACATCATTCCAGGCTTTCTCTTGCTTTCCTTAACCCCTTCACACACAGTGGCTATAAAGACACCACGGACATCCTTCAAGGCTTTCTCAGGTGCTTGCACATTGCAACATTCGCTGGTCCTGATGCAGCCAGACCCTGCAGGGTTCCATGCCGCTGGCTAGAGTGCAAATTCTCTGCACACAGGATTACCGGCCCCCTCACCCCCCATCCCGAACACCAGGCTCAGCACTCAGTAAGCTGGAGGTGCTCAAGGCACTCCTCACTGACAGCATGAAGGAAAAATGGAACAGTTTCACTTCAGTGGTTTTTGTAATTTGGGTCAAATGCCCTTCTCCTTTCCATGACTAAAATGAATACCTGATCCGGAGAAAAGTAAGTCCTGCCTCATTCTAAATGCGAGATAAGGGTTTTTATGTATAAAGAAAAGTGCTCTAAAGTGCAAACTCCACTCAGACGTCAGAACACATTAAGCGTAATAAGGTAAAGAAAAGTGCAGAGCAGCCTCCTTTGCAAATAACCACCATTCTCCTCTTAGCTGTCTCTCCTTCCCCTTTGCTGAGGGAACTGAGAGAAGAGCTTTTTTATTTAGCAAATGAGCAGTATTGTTTCCCAGCTCCCCTGCACCATTATGGAAAATGCCATCTAACAGACATTCTCAAAAACACACTGTAACAGTGGGAAAAAAGATATCTTTAGATGGCGCCTTAACTACTGTGATTCACTTTTGTGAAAATCATGTATAGATGATAACCCTAGAATGGGTGTCTTTAATGAATGATCTCGTCACTCTCCTTGCAGGCGAATCAGGGTGGGAAGGTGGCAGGAATTTCTCAAATGAGAAGGCAGCAGTGCTGAGGGGCGGGGAGGCACCTGGTTTGGGGCCCAGCGCCCCGTCCTGCAGCACAGTTGGGTTCCAGAATGCCAGGAAGGAAGCAGGAGAGAAGAAGGGCAGGTGGCGTGTAGGCGATGGAAGGAGGGGACAGGCAGGGCGAGCGCGGGCTGGGAGGGGAGAGGCAGTGGGGGAGCTGGCGGGCGAGGGCCAGGGATAGCGTGGAGGCGCCCCGCACGCGCACTGCCCTGCGCGGCTACAGCACCCGAGTCCCACGGCCGCTTCAGAATTCACCAACACCAAGCAAAGAACATCCATGCCCCCAGGAATCAAGTTATACCACGGGGGGCTTGGAAAGACACGGAGCTCAACAAAGCACAACGCTGTCCCCTCAGAGGCGTGTCCTGCTTCAGACCCGGGTCTGGAGCCCAGTCTGGGAAACCCACAGGGCTCTGGGGTCTGATTCGTGTTGGCTTCTGGGCTTGGGGGAAAGACCTGAAGTCCAGGCAGGGTCTTGGTCAGTTCGAGGTCAGACGTGGAATCCCATCTGAAACCCAAAGCGCCGTCTTTCCTGACTTCCTCGGTCTGAAACCTACCAGTGGCAGTCCCCTGTGTGCTCAGTATCGTGGTGGGCGCGGTGGGGCGAGGGCAGAGGGGGCAGCCAGGACAAGACCTCCTACTCCTCTCTGATACTTCAAGCTGGGGATCACAGGTGCATCTTAAGGAAGTCAACGATGGGAATCAGGACACGTCAAAGAATCGCAGGCAGCAGACACCGTAGGGATTCAGTGTCACAAACAGCATTGCCCCGAGATGACCCAGGGTGAGAAGAACGATCGCTGCTACCCGAGGGCAACTCCTCACCAACTTCATTTCACTTATCGATTCATTCAGTATTTGCTTCACTTGCACAGTGGGCAGGAGGCCAAGGATGCAACGATGAGTAAGCTACGCTGCCTGCTGTCAGTCCTGAGTCTAGCAAGGGGTTCAGACAGACACACGCACAGAGGAGCCCACCACGCAGTTCTGGAAATGGCATTAGCACGTGGGCATATCACAGGGGGCTTCCCTGGTGGCTCAGACGGTGAAGAGTTCAGTTCAGGGACTCAGTCGTGTCCAACTCTTTGCGACCCCCATGAACTGTAGCAAGCCAGGCCTCCCTGTCCATCACCAACTTCTGGAGTCCACCCAAACCCATGCTCATTGAGTTGGTGATATCATCCAACAATCTCATCCTCTGTCGTCCCCTTCACCCCCTGCCCTCAAGCNAAGGGAACGATAGAAGATGAGTTGGTTGGGTGGCATCACTGACTCAATGGACATGAGTTTGAGCAAACTCTGGGAGATAGCGAAGGACAGGGAAGCCTGGAGTGCTACGGTCCATGGGGTTGCAAAGAGTCAGACACTATTAACAACTGAACACTAACAGTACATAGTATTAATAGTATATACGTGTCAATCCCATTAGTATCAATAGTATATACATGTCAATCCCGATCTCCTAATTCATCCACCCTCCCCTTTCCCCACTTGGCGTGCATACATTTGCTCTCTACGTCTTTGTGTGAAAGAAATCTGACCATATTACTCCACCATTTAACATACATTTAAACCTCCATACTAATTTGAGTTTTAATCTCTCAGCGTCAAAGAGATGTTAAGCTTCTTGTACTTCTTTTGCCACGATGGACTGTTTTTTCTAGTCTCCTTTTCACAGACTCCTTGACAGTCTCAGAGTGAAGCCGTGGTATCATCTCCTTGCACAGTTCAGGGCCCCCCTGTGGATGTCAAAGCCCCAGGTCCCATCCCGCTTGCCTGTCTCCCTGTCGGCACCGCAGCTGAAACATACCGTGAGGATTCCCATTCATCTCTATTTCTGACACCAAAGGATTTCTCTTCCTTTTGGCCTTGGCTGTGCATTGTGAGCTTGCATATGTGTATGTGTGTACATGCCTACAAGGCTGCATTTTTATGCTGTTTGTAGCATGAAGGGGTCCCACATCAGTTAAGTTTCCATTGTACCACTACCATCTACACATGTATAACTTTTGTGAAAGTGAAAGTGTTAGTCGCTCAGTCGTGTCTGACCCATCGAGCCGACTGGGCTCCTCTGTCCATGGAATTCTCCAGGAATACTGGAGTGGGTCTTTCCCAAGGGGAATCTTCCAGACCGAAGGTCGTAACCTGTGTCTCCTGCATTGGAGGCAGATTCTTTGTTGTCTGAGCCGTCAGGGAAGCCCCATAAATTTTGTAATCATGATTGTTTAAAAGTATACATGTTTATGGGAGAAAACTAGGAAGTACAAATAAATATTATATTGTAAATTCTTCACTCACAAGGAAGGGTGCTGGTTGATCAGTGATGCAGGAAGCAGTGGGAAGGAATGCCTTGATTTCAACTCTTTCTCTCTAACAGTCTCCAGTACTGTGCTCACAGATGTCATGGGACAGTCAGCAATATGACCTCACCGTCCACCCAGCATCACCATTGACTCGCCCAAATTCATTGCCTGCTGTGTGCTTCAAGATTTACCTGGTGGCTTCCTCCTCTCCCCAAAACATCAATGCCATCCTTCCAAAAATACTGTGTTGTTGACTTTCTCCCTCCCCCTGGAGTTTGTGAAGACTCAGAAATGGGTCTTTTCATTACATTTTGTCAAATTCCCAGCATATCTTCCCTTTGGTATTGTCCCAAGGCTTCCCTGATGGCTCAGGGAAGAACTAAGAATCTGCCTGCAATGCAGGAGAGCCCAATTTGATTCCAGGGTGGGGAAGATCTGCTGGAGAAGGGATAGGCTACCCACTCCAGTATTCTTGGGCTTCCCTGGTGGTTCAGCTGGTAAAGAATCCACCTGCAATGCAGGAGACCTGGGTTTGTTTCTTGGGTTGGGACAGTCCCCTGGAGAAGGGAAAGGCTACCCACTCAAGTATTCTGGCCTGGAGAATTCCATGGACTGTATAGTCCATAGGGTCGCAAAGAGTTAGACACGACTGAGTGACTTTCACTTTCACTTACTTTTCACTTTCAAAGAGAGACAGGGGCTTCCCAGGTGGCACTCTTGGTAAAGAACCTGCCTGCCAATGCAGTAAACATGAGAGATGCGGGTTCGATCCCTGGGCCAGGAAGACCCCCTGGATGAGGGCATGGCAACCCACTCCAGTATTCTTGCCTGGAGAAATCCACAGACAGAGGAGCCTGGCGGGCTACAGTCCATTGGGTCGCAAAGAGTCGGACACAACTGAAGGGATTTAGCACGCACACAAAGAGACAGAATGTCTGTAACAGGGTCAGTCTCAGTCGAAGGAACATCATTTTGATTCCTTTCAGGATGTAAATATCAAGATTTTCCCTCTGCCTTTTGCTCAAACACCTCTTTGAAATAGGCCAACTTGGTAAACCAGACCCACCTCCCGAAAGGGGGGCAAACATACATTTCTCAACACCAGTTACAACTTGTTCCAGTCATTCTCCAGCCATTCATTTCCTGCCTCGTGGCCTTTTCTACTAGTTCGCTGAACTGTAGTTCAAATACTTTCTAATTTCGTTTTTAATTTACTCAAATGTCGTCATCTCCTCGAGAGAGATCAGGAACAACGTTTTATGATGTTGATTATTTCTCATGCCTGCAGCAGGTAGTAAGCATTGCATCCATATTTTCTGTCTCTTTCCCTCTCCGGGCTTAAATTAGGCAGCATTGCAAGAAAAAAAAAAAAAGGTCACATCTGTGGGGTGAGCTTTTCTGCCACATAAAGAGGAAGAGTTGGACATGACTAAGCAATGAAAACAAAGCAAAAGGGAGTGGGCTTGAGAGTAAAAGGCTGGAGAGTACATCCTCTGCTAGGGAAAAGCCCAAATGTCATTTTCTTTCCCATACCAGGAAGCAGCCTGTGTTGCTCAGTCCATGTCAGTTCAGCCCATTACAAAGAGGCCACAATCTTTGTCAGTGTGATCTTAGGATGTGGAGCTGGTCAATGGGGCAATTAAATGCCTTTTCTGAAGCAGACTTATTCTTGGTGGAAGACAAAAACTAACAGCTCCTGGTGGCAGAGGGAGGTTGCAGAGCTTTGGGTTTGCAGCCAGGGCAACACTTGAAATCCTCTCCCCACTGAGAGCACAGCTCCCAACTCCATGACACAGAAAGCTCTCTCTTTCCCTCTGTTTCTACATCCAATGACGGGAGGCTCACATGCACTTGAAAATGCCCCTGCAGGCATGGAGGTCATGCCTGTTTCAATGTTCTTGCTATATCTGTCTTCAGGGGAAACGGCACTGCCAGCCACGTGCATCCTCTGAGTTCTGTGCCACCCTAAGGAAGGCTGTGACGTCCTGATCACAAAGCAGGACACCACAGCTTTTCCCTTTCTCTTCTTTCTTCCTTCTTCCTTTCCTCCTCCCTTCCTTCCTCCCTTTCCCTCTTTCTTTCCTCTCCTTTTCTCTCTTCCAGCTTTCTCCCACAGTTGCTAGTTAAAAGGCAGAGTGATGGGGCTTCAAAAGGCAGGAGCCATAAAGATGCAAAATCTAAACGGGACCACGTGAGAACAATTGAGCCGCATTATGTGGTGTCTGAGACCCTCTTCCATCTTCTTAGATGATGCTGTTGCAAGAGGCTACGTGAAGTGTACAGGGCTGGTCAGACAAAAGGGACAGAAAAGATGTAGACAGTGAGGCCTTACACACAAACATGGGACTTCTCACATTATCCATCAGCTCACAAAGTCAAAGCCAGGGGTTTCAAATTTACAAAAGAGAATTAGATGAAAATTCAAGTAGACACCATCCAGCAGATTACAAGAAAGAATGCTTCAGGTAAAAAATAACCTAGAATAAGCTACGAAAGGGATCCCCCTTCCCTGAAGTATTTAGGGAACGTGTTGAATCACCCTGTAAGGTCTAGACAGTTACAGGAGGTAGAACAAGGGTCAGACTGCCTATGATCAATTAGTCTTCAACACTCACCACCCAACTGATCTTGGATCTGCTACTCTGCTTATCTATGCATCCACTCATCCATTCACTGATTGATTTTTCTAGTCTTTCAGTTAACAAAGTTACATAAATTCTGTTCTGTTTCAGGGCATATACTAAGGTTTTCACAAATTAACCCAGGTAGCCACATAGCCACGTAATGTGGCTTGGGCCAGGATCACACCCATTTTACAGATGAAGCACAAAGAGGTTAAGGGACTTGCTCAGTCTTTCTGAGATGCAGTTGTGGCATCTACCAAATGCAGCACAACAGTACTTACCTGTAGGAGTTCTACTGGAATTAAGCGAGGATATATGCATGTGGTGCCTGGCACACCTTGATTACTCAGTACCTATAACCCAATGCTGGGAAAGACTGAAGGCAAAAGGGGCAGCAGAGGATGAGATGGTTAGCATCAGTGACTCAATGGACATAAATCTGAGCAAACTATGGGAGATAGGGAGGGACAGGGAGGCCTGGAGTGCTGCAGTTCATAGGGTCACAAACAGTAGGACATGACTGAGCAACTGAACAATAACAACATCAACACATGGTTGGAGACACTGTTATTTCCTGCCTGAAGCCAGGAAGCTGGTGGGTGGGGTGGATCACATAACACTCCCTGGGCCCTTCCAGTTCTGGAGTCTATGATTCCAAGACTCTTGAGAGCTCCTTGGGCTGCAAGGAGATCACACTAGTCAATCCTAAAGGAAATCAATTCAGAATATTCACTAGAAAGATCGATGCTGAAGCTCCAATACTTTGGCCACCTGATGTGAAGCGCCAACTCATTGAAAAAGACCCTGATGCTGGGAAAGATTGAAGGCAGAAGAAGGGGATGCCAGAGGATGAGATGGTTGGGTGGCATCACCTAGTCAATGGACATGAGTTTGAGCAAACTCCAGGAGATAGTGAAGCACAGGGAAGCCTGGCGTGCTGCAGTCCATGGGGTCACAAAGAGTTGGACTCGGCTGAGCAACTGAACAACAGCAACAACAGCATGATTCCCAGATACATGTCCAGAGGGAAGGCTAAGCCCTCCAGTAAGAACGTGCTGTGTCCAACGTCAGAGAAATCAGTTCCTTCTCTGTCCTCAGACTCATTCTCTGAGCTTCCAGAGGGACTGCAGTTGCCTTTCAGATTAGATTTCATTCTATCCTGCGAAGCTGTCTGAGTGCTAAGGGGATTGCTTCGGGAAAGGATTTCACAGCAGGCAATGTGACTCGCCTTCAGGCAGCCTCAGCATTTCTCCCCTGAGGTCGGTTGTAAAAAGTCCATTTTGAACCTATACCCTTTAGGCTCTGTCTAGGGCCTGAGAATTCGCTGAAGTACATCTTCTAAAATCAGCCCACACATATACCCTTGCAGGCACACATCTACATATTTCCCCCCCCCCCCTTGGTTTCTGGCCAAAGCACCTGACCCTAGGCAGTGATGGCACAGAAACAGCGTGTGGTTTTAGTTTTGGGTCTGATGTTCTGTTTCATTTCCAGTCAAGGAAGCGAATGCTTTGGGGGCCTCTGAGAACCTCACCAGGTCGTGTCTTACTCCCTCACTCATTCATTCACTCACTCATTCGGCCACTGGAAAAAAGGACGTTTCTAAAGTGCTTAGCACGAAGTCGATATCTCTGTATTTTCACAGAGACGAATAACACAGTCTTTGGCCTCTACCGGCTCTGATTCCTGTGGGAGAGACAGTCATGTAAACCAGTAATTATGGCAAAATGAGATGATTGAATTTGCATAGGGCTGGAGGCAGCGAGAAACATGGCATGTTGTGAAATCAGAGAACTGTTCACAATTGGCAAGGAGAAAGAAGCCATCAAAGGAGGCAGTTGAAAGCAGGAGCCAGATGGATAAGGAGTTTGGGTTGTCCTGGGAACAGTGGGGTCACTGGATGAGACCAGCTGTACGCTTGGTGGACCCAAGATTCTTCACTTACTGCCTATGTTTTTGCAACATGGATCAGAAACCACATATATGATCAGAAACCACATATAAGATTGGCTGTTACAGGTGTGTGCTGTGCTGTGCTCAGTTGCTCAGTCGTGTCCAACTCTTTGCAACCCCATGGATTGTAGCCTGCCAGGCTTCTCTGTCTATGGGGATTCTCCAGGCAAGAATACTGGAGTGGGTTGCCATGCCCTTCTCCAGGGGATCTTCCCAACTCAGGGATCGAACCCAGGTCTCCCACACTGCAGGAGGATTCTTTACCATCTGAGCAAATTTGGACAATAGTGCTATAGCATGCACTCTGGGAAGGTCACCAGTAAATTCTATCCCAGGGATATAACACTGTTAGAGGCCTGCCCTGGTTTCAGGGGCAGGCAGTCCACGGGGACTAAACTCTCCTGCTCCCAGGCTATGTAGTGACTGGGAGATGCCCACCTGCAAGAAACTGCTGATGAAGATCCACTGGAAACTGTCTTTGGTGTCACCACTACCCCTAACAATGTGCTTCGGATCTACCAGATGCACGGTAACATGCTGAACACGTGGCAGTGCCTGTCTTAGGGATCCAGCTCAGAGTCTCCATCTTCAGGAAGCCTACCCTGAATGCACAGGGATATGCATATGAGACTATGGTTTCTCCTTCAGTGACATCCTGGATATCTCGTCTATAGAGAACTGCCACTGGGATATAACTGCCACTTGCTTCTAAGTTCTCCCCATTGGGAGGTGAGTTTATTCAGGGTGGAACTCTTGAATAGTCTAATAATGAGTCTAATTATTCCTGTGTCTCTAGTCCCTGGCACACGGCTTGGCACACAGTAGGTGGTTCATGAAGCTGTTCACTGTAGATGACACAAGGGTCCTCTCCTACAGCAGCTATGTTCTTCTGATCCAAGGATCAACTGGACCCAGGGAGAGGAAGGAACCTTAGGCAGAGGGCTCAGGAATAGTTTCTGAAACACAGAAATCAAGGCTGACTCTTGGGGCAAGTCATTTTCAATCAAAGATAGCAGCAATGGTGCCCAGTGGTCCCCTGCAGAGAAACAGCTTCCATCTACAGCTTAAAGATGTCAGGGGTGATGCTGCTGTTGATCCAGTGAGGGTTTGCTGTGAACACTGAGAGGGGAACTGACCCCGTTTCCATCTTGTTTCATGTCTTGCCCAGGGACCAGGTGCTTTGGCTTTCTCAGAAGCCCAAATGGAATTGGAAATGGCAAAAGGACATCTTTCTTTGTAGAAAATCTAGGGCATCCTCATCAGCAGGCTCATGTCCTCAGTGAGAATGGATTCAGCCTCTATGAGCTCTGAACTGTGGTTCAGGGGATGAAGAAGGCTTGAGGTGGGGGGTTGCTGCAGTGTTGAGACCAAGTACTCTCCTCACCAGTTGCCCTTGAAGGAAGCTGCTGGTCCAAGCTGGGAGGTGGTCTGTGGCTTTGGAACAGAGTGAGAGTAGCTAGACTATCTGATCACTGACCCTGGGGCCTTGGCTTTATAATTCCACATTCATCTGATCGAAATCTAGATGACCTTGGATCTGGAAATAATGGCATTCCAGAGCCTAGGACTTCCATACCCACGATCTCCAAACTGAACAATTTTGCTGGAGAGGAAAAAAAAGTACCGTTGTGGGGAGGAGAGGAATAGTACAAGATTCTGAACGCAAATAGACTGAATTTGGAAGATAAATCTCCCTTATTTAAATGTCAGAATATTCCATTTCTGTATAATGCTGAGAAGTCACAAAACCAAAATAAAAATAGGGCTAGGCTTAAATGTACCCAGTTAGAGACAGAGACGGGTTGTCTTTGGCATAAATGTTTCACTACCACCTTCCAACTGAGGTCTCTGCTCTGTGGATGGAGCTTGAGTTTTGCAGAATTCATGGCTGCCTGTCACCATCTGGCTGGGATTTCATAGTCCACCTGATCAAGTGTGCAAGTTGGAAGCTGGGGAATTTTATGTGCACAGGTGCCCAACCTGTGTCTTCAAAGACGAAAAAGGAAAAAGAAGAGAGAGGACTGGGCAGCTCTATCAAGTGTCAAACAGTATAGATGGTCACAATTTTCCATTAGCCAGTGGAGTTGGTGAGATACAAATCTGTGGTGTAAGACAGCAGAAAAATTGCAAGAAGTCCAGGAACTCCTATGTATACCAACCTCTTCTGGAGTCAGCTTCACCAGTTTGCAGCACACGCAAATAGATGGTCAAGTTGTTATGAATTAAAAGGAGTATGAGTTTGTAGGCTTAAATGGATTCACAGGATCTTTTTGACACTGCACATTTTCTCAATCAATAGTTCTCAAAACACTGTGACTCACTGTATAAGTGTGTGAGGACTTTTGAATATCACAGAGAGATCCTTGTGTTTTAAAAGTCTACGAATGCAAGAAAAAAAAAAAAAAGATAGCAATAATCCCACAACCCGTGCCAAGAAATATCTTCTTTCTTTCGGCAAGTAATATGACATCATTCCCTGTTTTATTGAAGTGTTGTCAACAAGCTATCTGAGCCTATAAAATCCTGATCCCTGAAGCTAAGGGATCATCCCCATTGTCCATTTTACCTGCATTTCCCAACGTTCAGGACATTGCAGAGAGCTTGGTGAGGGGAGGCGCTCAAGACTCAGTTGTGGGTTGAAGGAGAAAGAGAAGGAGAGAGTGAAAAGGAAAGAAAAGAGGAGAGAAAATAGGGAGCAGAGAGGGAAGAAAGAGGAAAGAGAAAACAAGAAGGGGAGAAATGGGACCTTTAGAGGAAGCTCCCTGTGCCTGCAGGCAGAGCTATTCACAACTAAAGAAAGAGAAGACACGGCTTCCCTTTCTGTGGAGAGTGGCGGGGGGTGATGCGGAGGCTGGGCTGTGCCCACCCGCGTTGATGGCAGCCTCCTCTCCCTGTTAGGGGCTTAGCGCTCCTCTGGCTTCCTCGGCTGCATCCCAAGCCTGAAGTACCAGATGGGGGTGGGCCCACGGCCAGGCATGCCTGGGAGAGTGTGTGGGGTGAGGAGTAGTCAGGTTCAGATTCCAACCTGGGAGCAAGAGGGGCAGACGTGAGGGTCCTCTCTCCCCACTCTGCTAACAATGCAACTGGGGCCAGGATAAAGAAGCTGGGAAAGGACTCTGGGTCTCTCCACTGTGGGCTGTGATCATTCAACAGACTCCAACCACAGAGCCCTTGAGGAACGTACCGAGAGTTCAGTTACGCAGGCCCGATTCACCTCTCGTATGGAAAGACAGTAACAGAGCATGCAGGGGATGGGGGCAGGATAAACTAGGAGGCTGGGATTAACACATAACTAAATGTAAAACAGATACTCAACAAGGACCTACGGTATAGCACAGGGAGCTCTACTCAACATTCTATAATAACCTATATGGGAAAAGAATCTGAAAAAGAATCAGAATATGTATATATATAACTGAGCCACTTTGTCATACACCTGAAACCAACACAACATTGTAAATCAACTATGCATGTGTGTGTGTTAAGTCACTGAGTCGCATCTGACTCTGTGATCCTATGTGACTGACGCTGTGGACTTTAGCAAACCAGGCTCCTCTGTCCATAGGATTCTCCAGGCAAGAATATTGCCAGGCCCTCCTCCAGGGGATCATCCCGATTCAGGGATCGAACCCACATCTCTTATACACCAATATAAACCAAAATTTAAATTANTGCATGTGTGTGTGTTAAGTCACTGAGTCGCATCTGACTCTGTGATCCTATGTGACTGACGCTGTGGACTATAGCGAGCCAGGCTCCTCTGTCCATAGGATTCTCCAGGCAAGAATATTGCCAGGCCCTCCTCCAGGGGATCGTCCCGATTCAGGGATCGAACCCACATCTCTTATACACCAATATAAACCAAAATTTAAATTAGGAAAATTAGGGAACAACAAAAAAGAAATTAGAGGAGCCGCATGCACTGCTGGTGAGAATGTAAACTGGTTGTATTTTTTCTCTGAAAACTTTGGAAATATCTGCTGGACTATATGTACACCCTATGGTCAAGCAATCTTATTCCTTGGTTATTCCTCAACAATTAAGTGCTGACATGCACCAAAAATATGTGCAAGGGTGTTCAAAGCAGACAAAAAATGAGAAATAACACAAATGTCCATCAATAGCAAGTGTATAAATAAATTGCAGTAAATATGCACAATGGAATATTATGTAGTAATGAAAAAACAGGCTTCCCTGGTGGCGCAGGTGGTAAAGAATCTGCCCCAATGAAGGAGACCCAGGTTTGATCCTTGGGTCGGGAAGATCCCCTGGAGAAGGAAATGGCTACCCATTACAGTATTCTTGCCAAGAGAATTCCATGGACAGTGGAGCCTGGTGGGCTACAGTCCATGGGGTCTCAAAGAATTAGACATGACTGAGTGACTAACACTTTCACTTTTTCAATGAAAAAACAGGAAGCTATTAGTACAGGCAGTAAAATGGATCCATGTCACAAAAGACACAAATGAATATATGTTGCATGACTGCACAATCTATTTGAAGTTCAAAAGAAGGCAAAACCTACTCATGATCATGGGGGGCAGAATGGTGGTTACCTCTGGGGGAGACATGGGCTGGAAGAGGCCATGAGGGAGCTTTCTGGGGGTGCTGGTCATGTTCGAGATCCCAATCTAGAACAGTCATATAAAAAATAATGGGGCACTGAGATGCAGCAATACAGTGAAGGTACAGTCCACCCTCTGTATTTGTGGGTTTCATATTTCTGGATTCAACCAATCATAAAATGAAAATTTTTTCAGAAAAAAAATCCAAAAAGTTCCAAAAAGAAAATCTTGGATGTGGAGTGCACCCGCAACTATTTACATGGCATTTACATTGTATTTACAACTATTAACATAGCATTTACATTGTATTAGGTATTAAAAGTAACTTAGAGATGATTTAAAGTCTATGAGAGAATATGCGTAGGTTATACGCAAATACTACCCCATTTTATATAAGGGATTTGAGCATCTGTGGATTTGGGTATCCAATGGGGATCCTGGAAGGAATTCCTCACAGATACCAGGGTTGACTTTATAGTACAGTCCACAGAAGGAAAAAAAAAAACAGTGGCATAGGAGAGGTCTAAGGCATTTTTCCACTTTGGGGGTCAAGAGAGGGAATAACAAGAAAGTGAAAGGAAGCAGATTTTTTAAAGAGGAAAAAAAATTCACTTATAAAGAAATATGAACTTTTTTTTTTTACAAAGAAAAATATCTTAAAGGATGAAGGGGCATGAGCTATGTTAAATTCTTCCATATTGTTAGAGTTGTTTTATAAGAACATGCTTTCCTTTTATAATTTAAGCCAGAGGTCAACAATCTGTTCCAGTAAAGGGCTAATTAGTAAATATTTTCAGCTTTATGAGCCATATGGTCTCTGTCACAACTACTCACCTCTGCCCTTGCAGCTCTAGAGCAGCTGTAAAAACACACGTACGTGAATGGGTGGGATGTATTCCAATAAAACTTTATTTACAAAGACAGACAATAGGCCAATGTGGGCCACAATTTGCAGGATCCTGATTTAAGCAATCAAAAAAGGAAATAAGATAATTAAAATCATTTATATGTATAAATATGAACAAGAATAAAGTCCAATTTGACCACTATTATCATCGATGATACATATTGGGTACCTACTTTTTGATGGGTATACACCAATTATACTATTTAACTTGGTAAGCTTGATGCTATTATCATCCTCAATTGAAAGAAGAGGAAATTGACACTTAAAAAGGGTAAGTGAATTTCCCAAGGTCATAGAGCTGGTAAAGATCAGTTATTATATTTGAACCCAAAGCCTTTGTTCTTAACTGTACCTCTAGCTGTCAAATTTATGACTTTTTGTATGAGATGGTACCACTAACATTATAGTAAATGATTAGGATATACAAAATGTCCATTAAAACTTGTATGTAAAAATAGATATTCTCAAAATATGAAAAGATAGCTCACTTTTTTTTTTCATTTTTACCAGTATTTGAAAGAATTCAAATTAAGGCAACATTACACTCTCTAAAATATCAAAATAAATGATAACACTCAATGTTACTAGATAATCATAAAATTGACCCATTGATTCTTCACTGGAAGCACTTTTCAGTGAGAACAAACCTTTTGGGCACTAATATGAGACTATAGAATTAAGAATGTTAGAGATATTTATAGCTATTAATGCTTCAAATTCTACATCTCAGAGCTTGTTACAAATAAATAATCAAAAGAGAAAAAAACAGGCAGAAAGACATTCATTCCAGCATTATCTACAGTAGTAAAGAAAAAAGAAAAAGAAATGTTTAACATTAGGAAAACCATGTAATGAATTATGGTTTAATAATGACTATGACATTTTATCCAAAAATTAAAATGGTGAGGATCAGATTATGTAGGTTGGGGTGATTTTATATGTATATTATATTCCTTTTCCAAGTCAAAATGTTTTTAAAAATGTAGACTGAGAGAGATCTGAGGCTACTGTTTAACCATCCCATAAATCCTACCTAAGTTCCTGCAACATCAGTGTTTGACTTACTAGCAAACCATTCATTACCTCTTATTTCACCTCTGATGGCTCTCTCGACATGTGACTCTCTCTGGTTTGAGCGATTCACTGCTTGTCAGGCACAAATCTGGCACCGCTGACCTTGTTCTAATACTGGTGTCAGACTGATACTAAAGACTGCAAGTCCAGATCTCAAGAGATCCATTGAGAAATTCACTGTGAACTCACGCAGATGAAAACCCTCAGAGCTCTAACAGAAAGGGAGAATTGATGGTTCTCTAGGATATTTACAGATTTTATCTGTCTCTTCAGTAAGTACCATTCCGTTATTATTCCAAATATGTCTCCAGTTAAAATTAGGAGGGAGATAAACAAGTCTAATTTTTATGGTACCATCTGGTCACAGGCCAGTGAAGAAGCAGTTAAGCCCTTTATTGCTAATCTACGCTTAGGATCAGCACATTTCTTCCTTTGAAAATATTTCATTTCCAAATGAGTAGTTTTCCCTGGACTTAGTTTTAAGATCATAGGAGACTCAAAGTGACTTAGTGGCTGAGGCATCAAAATGGTCGTTAATCATCACTCCCTTTGGATGATGCTTTTGAACTGTGGTATTGGAGAAGACTCTTGAGAGTCCCTTGGACCACAAGGAGATCAAACCAGTCAATCCTAAAGGAAATCAGTCCTGAATATCCACTGGAAGGACTGATGCTGAAGTTGAAGCTCTAATACTTTGGCCACCTGATGCAAAGAGCCAACACCCTGGAAAAGACCATGATGCTGGGAAAGATTGAAGGCAGGAGGGGAAGGGAATGACAGAGGTTGGATGGCATCAACCAACTCAACGGACATGAGTTTGAGCAAGCTCCGGGAGTTGGTGACGGACAGGAAAGCTTGGCATGCTGCAGTCTATGGGGTTTCTAAGACTCGGACATGACTGAGTGACTGAACTGAACTTGGTATATATCATTCAAGCTGGTACTCTGTGTATATGTGAGGTTTGGATGCATGTAAAAGTCACCCACATGGAGTGAGGAGCATTCAAGACAACCATAAGAAAAAATTAGATTCAGTCAATCTATCAGTAATGGTCTCTGACCACAGGTCCCTAGTGGGTTCCAGTGAGACCGCATCTGCACATTTAAATCAGGATAACCATCACATCCAAACTTGGTTCCAGAGTTAATTTAATCAATAGAAACACTGACTCATTTTCTGCCTACATGTGGGTCTTTCAGTCTTGCCTGATTTATTTTTAACTTTGTTATTATGGTCAATACATGAAAATGAAATCTTTAGAAGCAACATACACTTTCATATCTATTTTATTCCTTTCTGAATCACTACTTCTGCTCATGGTCTAACCCAGTAGCTTTTTGTGGTCAGTGTGCAGGCTGACGCTTACAAGTTCCACACCACTTCTTCCTCGGGTTTGCACAATCATCAAGGTTTCTACAGATGGAAGCCTAACTTGAGAGAAGGAGGATGAATAAAACATAAGAGCCAACATCCAATTTCATAGACTCTAAATGGGTGGGATCTGTTGACTACTGATAGTGATAACCAGTATTTGCCAGTCAAAGAATAAGAGGCTTCTACATGCTAAATATTGTTATTCTAAAGAGTGATTCTTAAGTAATTAGCCTCCAATTAAAATAAATAAAAATTGAAAAAAAAGAGTGGTTCTTAAAAAGGAGTAAAATTGAGTCATTAGTAGAGACATGAATGGACCTAGAGACTGCCATACAGAGTGAAGTCAGAAAAACAAATAGTTATCAGTTCAGTTCAGTTCAATCACTCAGTCATGTCTGACTCTTTGCGACCCCATGAATTGCAGCACGCCAGGCCTCCCTGTCCATCACCATCTCCTGGAGTTCACTCAAACTCACGTCCATCGAGTTGGTGATGCCATCCAGCCATCTCATACTCTGTCGTCCCCTTTTCCTCCTGCCCNTTCACTTTCTGCCATAAGGGTGGTGTCATCTCCATATCTGAGGTTATTGATATTTCTCCCGGCAATCTTTATTCCAGCTTGTGCTTCTTCACAAGAAGCACATCTCTTTCACAATAATGTATCTTAACACATATATGTGGGATCTAGAAAAATTGTATGTGCTTAGTTGCTCAGCATGTCTGACTCTTTGTGACCCCATGGACTGTAGCCTTCCAGGCACCTCTGTCAATGGGCGTTCTCCAGGCAAGATTACTGGTGTGGGTTGCCATGCCCTCCTCCAGGAGATCTTTCCAAATCTGAGATCGAACCCAGGTCTCCCTACTCAGTGATCTGAGGTGACCTAAGTGTGAAGAAAACCCCCAAAGGGGGATTATTTACACATGCAGGCATATGCATACAGATAGCTGATCCACTTTGCTGTACAGCAGAAATTAACACAGTATTGTAAAGCAATTAAACTCCAATAGAAATTAATTTAGAAAAGAAATTATAAAGAAAATCTTATTTCTATTTATAAAGGCTATGCAAATATATTGTAATAACTCAAAATCAACAAAAAATTCTTAAAATTAAAAAATAATAAAGAGTGGTTCTTAGTTTTATCGTGTATTAGAATCACTAGAGAAGATGTAAAAATGCCCTGAAGGGTGAATAATTAGGAATCTGCACCAGGTTCCTCTGTTCATGGAATTCTCCAGGCAAGACTACTGGAGTGGGTTGCCATTTCCTCCTCCAGAGGATCTTCCCAACTCAGGGACTGAACCTGGGTCTGCCACATTGTAGGCAGATTCTTTACTGTCTGAGTCCCCAGGAACGCCTGCTTTCAACATCTCCCTAACTGAGTCTGATGAACACAGAAGTGCCCAAAGTGTCTTTCAAGGTAAGGGAACTGTCGATGGCAAGATGGCAAAACCTTTCCTCATTTTTACGTCCCACCACCTGGCATTTAGAAGCTGCTCAGTTATTCTTTGTTGGATGGATGTCTACAGGGAGACTGAATGAATGGGCAAATGTGTTAATAAGTTGAGGGGTTTTGTTAACGGCACCCAGCCCCTGCTCACTTGATTACGGAATTTGTGATTTACAGAGTGGCTTTGCTTAGCCTAAACTGTGATTTCCGCCTTTGAAGTCTCAATTTGATTAAAATACGTTTAGCAAGGAACAATAACTTTCTGAAATGCTGGGGATTATGCAGCTCCGAGGAGCTCTGTGGGGAACAAGCAATTCCAGCAAGCATGTCGGTCTTTGTGAACCTAGAGAGGCTGCTCGGCAAGCCTGTATCGGGGCCAAACATCTGACTCCTCTTAATTACATTCTGTCCTTGTTTCATTCCTTCTCATCTCTTGCTTTTGCATCCTGAGTTTTCCCCAAACTGCCAGGGTTGAATGATCTCAAAAATTAGGCTGAGCCTGTTCCCATGGTGCTGGGGCCTGGGGCATGGACAAGTCTCCTTCCCCTTGGAAAGATGGAAAAAATGGAGATCACTTTCTCTCCCACCCTCAAGCTCTGTTTCCAAGTTATTTAGTCCAGTATCACCTGCAGGCAACTTATCCTTCAGTGAAAGAGGAAGGAACATAGGCTGGCTACTGACCTGCATGCGTGCTTGCCTGCTCAGTCCTGTCAGACTCTTTGGGACCCCATGGACTGTAGCCTGCCAGGCTCCTCTGTGGAATTCTCCAGGCGAGAATACTAAAGTGGGTTGCCATGTCCTCCTCCCGGGGATCTTCCTGACCCAGGGATCAAACCTGCATCTCCTGCATCGCAGGCAGATTCTTTACCCACTGAGCCACCTGGGAAGCCCAGCTACTGACTTAGGTGCTTTTAAATCACATATGTCAGTAGCCCCTTCCCAGATGGGAATGCTTGCTGAATGAGATGTCTGGGACGGTAACAGCAGATAAAGGATACACGATGTTGCATAATGGTTCAAATGAAGACTCTAGAGCCTACTTGCCCAGGTTGGATCAGCCACTTACTATAGCTTGACACATGACTCAAACTTTCTGTGACTCAGTTTCCTCATCTGTAGGCAGACACTTACAGTCATAATTCATGGCATTTAATAACTGTGAGAACTGCATAAAATTAATACATAAAAGACGGATTATCTTATGACCCATAGTTGCCCCTCTGTGAATGTTGCTGCTGCTACTGCTGCTAAGTCGCTTCAGTTGTGTCCGACTCTGTGGGACCCCATACATGGCAGCCCACCAGGCTCCCCCGCCTGTTGTTAAAAACTTCGATAAAAATAACACTAATGGTTATTGGTAGCTTTGAATGACTTCCCTTTCGACATGTGGAAAACTGTCTCTTCCTCCTGCAAGTAGCTCCTCAGAGCCTCTCCCCACCAAACCCCCCATCCTCATTTTGGCTTTTATCTCTTTAAATGGACCGAGGCTGCTGGTTGACATAGGGTGTTGCTGAGTCATCTGAGGACACCGGGACCTATGTCACGAAGAGCTGCCGGCAGGGGAGGCCTGCAGGAGACAGATTAGACTTCTCCCAGGCAGGAGTGAGTCAGCCAGGGGTCTGCACCAGGCTCCACCATGGAGCCCAGAGGGGGCAGTGGATGGCTCCCAGGCTCGTTCAGTGCTATCTGCAACGTGCATAACTGCTCAGTTGACCAAGCCAGGCTGCGCTGTAGATGCAGGAGGCGTGTTACCTGCCTAGTCCCCCGAGCACACTTCTCTCTCTGATCGTTCCTCTCCCCTTCTGTCTTTCTGCACCCTCGTTCCCTCCTCCTCTCTCCCCATCTCGTCTTCCATCCTTCTCCCCCTCGTATATCCCTGTCCCTCTTTCCTATCTGCCCCTTCTTCCTGCCTTTCTCCATCTGGATCTTTTCCCTTTCCTTAGAAGAACTGGACAACCTACAGTATCAAGTCTTCTCTGCTTCCCTTGTCTTCCTCCAGATAGTCTCAGGCCAGGGTCATCATACTTTTCCGACAAACGGCCCAACAATAAATATCTGGGGTTGTGCAGATTCTACAACTTCTGTTGCAACAGTGTGACTCTGCTGTGGTAGAGGAAACAGTCACAGACAATACCTGAGTGAATGGATGTGGCTGCGTTTCAATAAAACTGGATTTTCAGACATAGACAGTAACGCTCCTTCTCTATTTACCTCCTTGATCACAAACTACAGACTCACTTAGGATTTACGATCCACTCCAGTTCTGAAATATAATCTTGCTGATTATATTGATCCCAGAAAAGTGCGTTAAAAAGAACAGAGCAGGTGTATTTGACTACTAGAGCACACGAATTAGATAACAGGAGAACTTGTCTGCATGGCAGTGAAAACGTGGGTCAGAGGCTTGGGAAGACTGTCCCCCTGGACAGTGGTTTAGTGATTTTCTCCCTGTGTCTCTTGCCTAGAGATACCTGATGTTCATCCCAAAGAAAATAACATCCTGAACTGAACTTCATCAGAGAACGTATTTGATGAATGAAGTAAGCCTCACAAAAGTATATCTATGGTATTTTCAAATCCATGCATTCATTTATTCATTCATCCAAGAAGTTTTACTTGAGCATCTACTATGTGCAAAGCTCAAGAATGAGTCCTAGGAGAGAGGAAAGGGCAACAGAATGGACACGAAAGTGCGTGGCCTATAAATTGCGTGGTGGGAATATAAATTCGTGCAGCCCCTAGAGAGAACAGTGTGTGTGTGTGTGTGTGTTTGTGTGTGTGTGTGTTTAGCTGTGTCTAAATCTTTGTGACCCCCTGGACACATAGCCTGCCAAGCTTCTCTACACATGGAATTTTCCAGGCAATATTGGAGTGGGTTGTCATTTTCTTCTCCAGGGGATCTTCCTGACTCATGGACTGAACCTGCATGTCCTATGTTGGCAGGTGGATTCTTTTACCACTGAGCCACCAGGGAAGCCCATTTGCTTTCACGCTTAATTGAGGAACCTGGAACTCAGAGAAACAGACTGCCGTGCAGCTAGGAGTTACAGAACCTTCCGTCATTCACCTTCACTTGTGTCACTTAGTGAAATGGCACACAAATGCTATAAGCATGGAGCTAAAGGAGTTTCCTTTCTCCATGAAAGGAGTTTCATGGAGCTGAAGGCTTCCCGGGTGGCTCAGTGAAAAAAGAAGGTGCCTGCAATGCAGGAGACACTCAGGAGATGCAGATTTGATTCCTGGATTGGGAAGATTCTCTGGAGAAGGAAATAGCATCCCACTCTAGTATTCTTGCCTGGGAAATCCCATGGGCAAAGGAGCCTGGCAGGCTGCAGTCCATGGGGTCATAAAGAGTCAGATATGATTGACTGACGACATAGCAACAACAACAGAAGGGGATCTAGTTTGTCAGAGCTGCGGTCTTTAAGGAAACCTTCACAGAGGGGTGTGTGGGCTGAAGGACGGGTCAGATATCAGATCAGGAAATGAGTTCAGGAGAAGATGGGAGAAGAAACTCTGAATTTAAAGTGGGAGGGTTGCATAAAAGGATCCATGCTTCTGAAAAAAAAATCCAAATGATGCAATTTCAGATATTGCAGGCAGATGAGCACGGAAAATACTTAGGAGTGAGGTGGCCTGCAGCAATCTCATCCACCCACATGGCTCTACCTTCATGGCTTAAGCCAGCCCTAAGAAGATGGGCTGCGAAGCCATGCAGGGATGTATGGGTGATGCTCACCACCCAAGTTGTGGGGGCATCTCCCTGAGACTCACACGTCGGCCCAAAGATATTAAGCTGGGAAGCTTGATGAGGACAGTGCTCAGGACATTAGCAACCCATTCCATGGCTCAGAGCCATTTATGAGAGTCCTAATTAGATACACAAATGACTTCTGCAATCACACAAACACACTCGAGTCTGGCTGGCTGCATGGGGTCCCTCACCATCAAAAGCCATCCTGCGCATTCAGTGCAAAAGCTACCAACAAATAAAGGAATCAGGAATGTTAACAGTGAGCCACTCAGAAGCAGGGAGTGGGCTTCTCCACTGTCGGCCCCCAGCACTCCCCTCTTCCCAGAACTGCGAGCATCTTATCCAGGAAGCTCTAGAGTCGACTGCAGCAAGGTTCCTTAGTAATACTAGAGAAGACGTGTGGACCCCTCTGCTTTGTTATCAACTGGATGAGTCTTCAAAATGACTGCTTACAAAGTTGCAGTACCAAAGGGACAAAGGGAATCAATCCAACTGGAATGATGTAGACGGGCTCTGGTGAATATTCCATCCATGAATCTACTGCTGCTGCTGCCAAGTTGCTTCAGTTGTGTCTGAGTCTGTATGACCCCATAGATGGCAGCCCACCAGGCTCCCCCATTCCTGGGATTCTCCAGGCAAGAACACTGGAGTGGGGTGCCATTTCCTTCTCCAATGCATGAAAATGAAAAGTGAGAGTGAAGTCGCTCANGTGTCTGAGTCTGTATGACCCCATAGATGGCAGCCCACCAGGCTCCCCCATTCCTGGGATTCTCCAGGCAAGAACACTGGAGTGGGGTGCCATTTCCTTCTCCAATGCATGAAAATGAAAAGTGAGAGTGAAGTCGCTCAGTCGTGTCCAACTCTTCGTGACCCCATGGAGTGCAGCCTACCAGGCTCCTCCATCCATGGGATATTCCAGGCAAGAGTACTGGAGATGAATCTACTATGTACGTCCAAATATGATACAACTGGGGCTTCACAGGTGGCACTAGTGATAAAGAACCCACCTGCCAATGCAGGCAGATTTAAGAGATGCAGGTTCTATCCCTATATCAGGAAGATCCCCTGATGTAGGAGGGCATGGCAACCCACTCCAGAATTCTGGCCTGGAGAATTCCATGGACCAAGGAACCTGGTGGGCTACAGTCTCCTGTACGGTCTCACAGAGTTGGACACGACTGAAGTGATAGCATACATGGAGTCACCAGCTAGTTTTAAAACCAAGAGAGTCCCAGCAAAATGGGTTGAGCTGGTCACCTTAGAATACAAGATGAATACACATGCATGTGTCATATCTTTCAAATATTTATATATGATATCTGTATATATCTAATGTAAGTGCAATGGGATATACCTTATACATTTTATAAAAATATTTGATAAATGCATATATTTCATTTTATTTGTTTAATGAACTCAGACTAGACACCAGGGAGAGATAATGGTTTTCTGAGTTTAAAAAGAAAGCAACAACCATGAAAACTGAGCAAAATACAAGAGGAAGATTAAATGCNACCTTATACATTTTATAAAAATATTTGATAAATGGATATATTTCATTTTATTTGTTTAATGAACTCAGACTAGACACCAGGGAGAGATAATGGTTTTCTGAGTTTAAAAAGAAAGCAACAACCATGAAAACTGAGCAAAATACAAGAGGAAGATTAAATGCTTTTCAAAGCTAAATATATGACTTGTAGCTAAAGTGATCTGGCCGTTCATAAGACTTCTCCAGAAACCTAGTTGAATGGAAAGATGATCAGAGCTGGAATCAGGCAAACCTGGTTCAATTTTCACATCTAACAATAAATCTATACAGGGCGTGGTCCACAGACCAGCATCAGCAGCATCACCTGGAGCTTGTTAGAAGTGCAGACTCTCAGGCTCCCCAGATTGACTGGAACAGAGCCTGAATTTTAAACAGATGACTGGGTGAGTCCTGATTAGGTTAAAGTTTGAGAAGCTCTGCTATAACTTATGTGTGTGTGCAAGCTAAGTTGCTTCAGTCATGTCCAACCCTTTGCAACCCTATGGATCATAGCCCTCCAGGCTCCTCTGTCCATGGGAGTCTCCAGGCAAGAATACTGGAGTGGGTTGTGATGTCCTTCTCCAGTAGTGAATCTTTCTGGCCCAGGGATCGAACCCACGTCTCTTGTGTCTCCTGCACTATCAGGCAGGTTCTTTACCACTAGTGCTACCTGGGAAGCCCCTTACTGTAGCTCATGTAACCTAAATGAGTCTTGTTTTCCTGCTCTGCAAAACGGAGGTAATAAGATCTACCTCAGAACATTGCACAAAGAATTATAAAGATCATTTGTGATGCACTTAGCATGGTAGTGGACCATTGAGTATAGGCTCAAAATCTTAGTTTCCTTCTATTTTCTTAATACCACCTGTTTCTGAATAATGTTACAATATCAACTTGTTCTCCTTGATATATTCTTGCTGGCTTCTATCCATCAAAAGGGCCTTTAACCTCTTATGATTTTCTTGTCTCTTCAAATCCCAGAATCACATAAAAATTACAAAATCCATGAGACTGATAGGGCCTAAGAGACTTTCTGTTCAACCCTCTCCTTTGAAGCCAGAAATGCCATTTTTTTAGGTCCCAGACTTACTCATTCTGTATGTTCTCAGTTAGCTGTCACCTCTTAGGTGCCAGGATGATACCAGGGACCCAGCAGTTATTTGTTGGTTGCTGGATAAGTTAATGAATGGGGCTTTGGGAACTCTGGCCCATCCTAATCTCTGTCTAAATCTTATTTATTTTCTTTATGACTTACTCTGTATTTTCATCCCTCTACGCACACATGTGCGTGTGTGCGTGTGTGCGTGTGTGTGTGTGTGTGTGTGTGTGTGTGTAGGCTTCCCAGGTGGTGCGAGTGGTAGAGATGCCAGTTCAATTGCTGGGTTCGGATGATTCCCTGGAGTAGGAAATGGCAATCTGCTCTAGTATTCTTGCATGGAAAATTCCATGGATAGAGGAGCCTGGTGGGCTACAGTTCATGGGGCTACAAAGAGTTGCACACAACTGAGCGACTGAGCCCATACATATATAAACATGGATATATGGTATATATTAACATGTATACATGAATTATTACAAATATGTTCATATTTTGAAATTAGACATTTTAATTCCACACATTGCCAACCAACTGGATGGTAAGCTCCTTGAAGGAAGGATCTCTTCTTGGAACCTCAGTGCCTAGGAATGTGTGTTTCTTAGTAAACAATGGGTATTGATGATCGATGCTGAAAAGTATCTTTGAGTGTCCCCAAGTGAACCCCCAGGTGGCACTAGTGGTAAAGAACCCACCTGCCAATGCAGGAGACATAAGAGATGCGGGTTTGGTCCCTGGGTCAGGAAGATCCCCTGGAGAAGGGCATGGCCACCCGCTCTAGCACTTTTGCCTGGAGAATCCCATAGGCAGAGGAGCTGCAGACTACAGTCCACGGGGTCGCACAGAGTTGGACACGACTGAAGTAACTTAGCACGCCCGCATGCAGGCAGGTGCACGCCACTCTTTCAGAAATGACACAACAGTCGGACAGGAAAAGGAGGGTAAGGTCTTACTGGGATCCTGTGTATCTCTTACGGGAGATTGGCAGGCCTTTTCCTAGGGAAATGCTTGATAGGCTTCACATAAGAGGTCCCCCCAATAACTAAACACTCTACTCGAAAGGTTATATTTACACAGCTCATTAGGAAAATTTTTTATACTTTTGACACTCATTAGACTCGTAATCGTCCACCGAAGCTACTCTATAACAAGAGATAAACACTCCATTCCAGGGGATGAATAATAATTAGGGACCGCTCAGCACTGTGCTCTTTCCAGGTCTAATTTTGGAGTATAATTAATCCTGCCGAAGCTGCATAAGATAAGTGAAATATTTATGCAGCTGTGTTAATTCATGTATTTACTCCTAGAGAGACATTCAGAATTGGACGTGGCTTTCCGGGAAGATTATCTCAAGACGCCCCCTGGAGCCACATCATTTTCTCTCCCATGGCTTGGCCTCCAGATGGTCTCTGAAGATGAAGCTGTGAAGACACATGCCCCAGTCCAGACAGTCTGACCAGGAAAGCTCTGAACTAGGACAGAAAATGCCTCTAAGAATCTAGACACTGTTAAAACAGGGAGCAGCTCTTTGGTTTAACTGGATTCCTCTTCTAAACGTTTTTTTATTTGCCACAGAGGAGAGGTTTCTGTTCAGAACGGCATTTCCATGATGCTAACTTGATCATATTATCACCAATATGACACTAAAAATGCTTTTTTGAAT
>SJYV01044466.1:392748-409703 GCA_006410875.1 Neotragus pygmaeus
GGAGGAAGAGGGGAAGAAGGGCAGGGGGGCAATGATGATGGTGGTGGTGCTAATGATGGCATTTACTGAATCATTTCTACTTCCAGGTGGCTGTTTAAATATAACTTTTCATTTTATCTTCATGACAAACTTATCTGGTAAATATTTCTGTACTCAATTGCAGATGAATAAACTGAGGCTAAAAAAAATTTAACCTTTTCACAGAAGCATTTGGAAATGGGACAATAGATATCATCCAATATACACTAAATTACTTCTTCTTCAAGGGTCTATGGACTTCCCAGATGGTGCTAGTGGTAAAGACCCTGTCTGCCCAGGCAGGAGATGCTGGTTTGATCCCTGGGTCTGGAAGATCCCCTGCAGTAGGAAATGGCAACCCACTCCAGCATTCTTGCCTGGGAAATCCCACGGAGAGAGGAGCCTGGTGGGCTACAGTCCATGGGGTTGCAAAGAGTCAGATATGACTGACTGTGCAAGAGCACACACATACACATGTATACACACAGGTATCTATACATCTCAAGCATCTAATTAGCAAACTTTGATAGGCATTCTGGAGAATTAAATGAAACAAAAGTCTGAAATGACTGACCCTCAACAATAGTTGCTAAGTTGCTTCAGTCGTGTCCGACTCTGTTCGACCCCATAGATGGCAGCCCACCAGGGTCTGCTGTTCTTGGGATTCTCCAGGCAAGAACACTGGAGTGGGTTGCCATTTCCTTCTCCAATGCATGAAAGTGAAAAGTGAAAGTGAAGTTGCTCAGTCATGTCCGACTCCTAGCAACCCCATGGACTGCAGCCTACCAGGCTCCTTCGTCCATGGGATTTTCCAGGCAAGAGTACTGGAGTGGGGTGCCATTGCCTTCTCTGGACCCTCATCAATAGTAAGTCCCCTTATGAAGAGGCTTCGCCACTTACTCAATAACGAATGATATGCCTGTGAGCTACTGTTTCATTCTCTGTAAAATGATCATAGGCAATATTTAACTTTATAAAGTTGTGATGAATATTCAATTAAAGAACACATGTAACACATCCGGTGTGGTGATTGGCATATCCTATTCCCCAAATATGTTGCTATTTCACAAAAGATGCTGCAGAAGTGACAGCAGTAGTAGGTAGGTGTAGAGTTAGAGCCGGCAGATTTGACAGCTACCCATCATATTTAGAAGTTTCCTGTCAAATGAAATACATCCTGACACTAACCATTCATCCATGTGCGTATGTATCCATCCAGTCCTTCAGTGACCAGTTACTTTTTATGTTCAAGATTCTGTGAGTTTTACTGCTGGAAACGAGACCCTCATCAGCCGGGTAGTTCACACCATGGGGAGGTGCTTAGGTGACCACCGAGGCAGAGGGATGCTTCACTCCCATGCACACATGCCTGGTCATCTGACTCCAAAACTCCTCTTTACAAGGCTGAGCATACTCCAGGGCAGCGGTCCCAACCTTTTTGGCACCAGGGACCAGTTTCACAGAAGACAATCTTTCTATGGATGGAGGGTGGGAAATGGTTTCGGGATAACTCAAGCACATTAAATCTATTGCACATTTTATTTCTATTATGTTTACACAGCTCCACCTCAGATCATCATTAGACCCCAGAAGTTGGCACCCCTGCTCCAGAGTATACTCTGGGCTTGTCCATAGGACTTTCTTCAGACAGAAGGGTGTTAGCAGATGTGAATGTGACAAAGGTAGCCAACAAGGACCTACTGTATAGCACAAGGAACTCTGCTCAATATTTGAAAGAAAGTCTTAGTCGCTCAGTTGTCTCTGACTCTTGGCAACACCAAGAACTATAGCTCCCCAGGCTCCTCTGTCCATCGAACTCTCCAGGCAAGCATACTGGAGTGGGCCGCCATTCCCTTCTCCAGGGGATCTTCCCAACTCAGGGACTGATCCGGGGTCTCCTCACATTGCAGGCAGATTCTTTACCATCTGAGCCACCAGGGAAGCCCAATCAATATTATATAACAACCTAAATGGGAAAAGAATTCAAAAAAGAATAGACACATGTATCTGTAGAACCGAATCACTCTTGCTGTACACCTGAAACTCACAGAGCTCTGTTGACCCAACCATGTGATGTGCTGTGCTCAGGTGCTTTAGTCATGTCCGACTCTTTGTGACCCCACAGACTGTAGTCCTCCAGGCTCCTCTGTCCGTGGGATTCTGCAGGCCAGAATCCTGGAGTGGGTAGCCATTCCCTCCTCCAGATCTCCCCAACCCAAGGATCAAACCTAGATCTCCTGCATTGTAGGCAGATTCTTTACCTTCTGAGACACCAAGGAAGCCCATGAATACTGGAGTGGGTTGCCATGCCCTCTTCCAGGGGATCTTCCCGACTCAGGAACAGGACCCAAATCTCCAGCGGCGCCTGCACTGCAGGCAGGTACTGCAACTATACTCCCATATAAAACAAAAAACTTTAAAAAAGAAAGCTGAGACTTGAAATGTGCCTGCAAAGGTGGGTGTTTTCTCCAGTGCCTCCAACACAGCCAGGAAAAGAGCTTCTCCCAGCTAGCTGCTGCCCTTTCAGTCTGAGACCCAGAATAAACACAGATGGAACAAAGGCCATAGAGATGATCCCTGGGCTTGCAGCAGCAGGAGGTGGAGCCATGATGGCCCAAGGCAAGCTTTCCCACTCCACCTGTGCTCCCACGAGCAAAATAAATGCCAATTGTCATGTTCTTCCAAGATGTCACAGCAATAACTGGGCCACACAGCTACACGTCACTATGACACAGCAGAGGACATGGGTACCAATGCCCTGGAGAGAATCCAAAGATTCAGATGCTCTCATTTGGGTGTTAAATATAAAACACATTTAGATTTCTTGATGATACTGTGAGAACCTAAGGTTTAAATCTGGGAGTAGAGGGTGTAAGGCATTATGCCCTTTGCTCAAGTTTACACCAACCGTACACACAAACCTCTGCCTCTTTCAACACTGTGTTTGGCCACAGTGGTTGACAGACTGTCTTCCCCAGCCCTGGACAAGAGCAGCATGTTTTGGTGTGTGTGCATGCTCAGTCGCTTCAGTTGTGTCCGACTCTTTGTGATCCTATGGACCGTAGCCCACCAGGCTCCTCTGTGCAGGGGATTGTCTAGGCAAGAATACTGGAGTAGGCTGCCATCTCCTACTCCAGGGGATTTTCCTGACCCAGGGATCAAACCCAAAGTTCTTCTATCTCCCTCATTGACAGGCGGGGTCTTTATTTCTAGTGCCACCTGGGAAGCCCTGCATCTTCTGGAAGCGTCTCCAAATGTAGCCTCTGCCCATTTTTGAATGAAGCTTCTGACCTATGCCCTGAACTTCTGTTTCCTACTCATACATACTCGTTTTTAGGGTTCACCTGCCATCTCTGCTGCTTTTGCCTTTCCCATCTCAATGTCGGCAAGTCCAAGGGGAACCAGCATGCCATTTGAGCCAGGACAGGATTCTAAAACCATGTCCTGGAGCAATAAGCTATGTTGAAATCCCCAACTAAAAGCAGATATGGACAGAAGGAAATGCTGCTGGAGAGAGTCAGTCCAGTTAGCTGGAAGCTCCAGAAACACCCTCATTCCATTAGACTGCAAGCCCATGAGGGCAGAAATGGTCTTTTTTCAGGATAGGCAGCCAAGGGGTGGATTGTAGTGGAAACCCATGGGATTTCTGCTAACTCTTCCTTGCATAGCAATCACCTCTCCTTCATCTCTCCATAGGAAAATAGTAGGAGCTGTTGTGTTAGGACAACGTAACCCTATCCTTTATTTACTCCTGAGGGGTCCAGGAAAGAGCCTTTGACCCCAAATCCATCGGGAATCCTTCCTCTGGAATTTGAAATTTAGAATTTGGAAAATAGAGACTGGGACTTATTACAGCCTAGATGTGTGACATCACTGCTCTAGAAATAGTGATGGACAGAGGAGCCTGGTGTGCTGCAGTCCACAGGGTCTCAAAGGGTTGGACACTGAGCGTAACTGTGTTCAGAGATTTAGCAACTGAACAACAAGTGCTCTAGAGCAGAGCTTCCCGCTTAACCCTGATGCTGCAAACGTGTGAAAATCAGAGCTGTTCAGGCATGTCTGACTCTTTGTGGCCCCATGGACTGTAGTAGCCCACCAGGCTCCTCTGTCCATGGGATTCTCCAGGCAAGAAGACTGGCGTGGGTCACCATGCCCTCCTCCAGGGGCTCTTCCCGACCCAGGGATCCAACCTGGGTCCCCTGTGTTGCTGGCAGATTCTTTACTGTATGCTTGGGGTCAGATAATTCTATGTTTTGAGATTTTTTTTTTGGAGGGGGGGCTATCCTTAGCATTGAAAGATGCCAGCACCCCTCACCCCTGGCCTCTACCCACCAAATGCTGGTATCAAATAACCTCCTTGTCGTGACAATCAAAAATATCTCCAGATGCAGCCAAATATCCCCCAGGGGATGAAATCCGTGCCCCACACTGAGAAGCACTCCTTCAGAGAGAGGACACATGAATTCCTGCTGCTGAGGCCCCAGGGCTGCCCTGGTTCCTGTTTTTCCCTCTGAACTTATTTGCTCAACTCTTTCCTAAATTCACTGAGATAGACACTTCTGCATCCTTAAAATAAACTCCTTTTAATTGACTTAGTTGTCCGTAATTGGTTTCCATTATAAGCAACCTAAAGAACGGTGGTACCATGTGGTCAGCACTCAGTAAATACTTACAGTGAGCTAAGTCATTACCCAAAGATCCACTGGAAAGCCAGTTAGGAAGCAGAGAGTGTGAGGGTCTCCAGTCCCCTGGAAGTAGGGGAAGTCAACCAGAGTCTTACCATCACCCACAAACTGGAGCAGGGCCAGGTCAATCTGCCTCTTCCATGGTGAACCCTTCTGGAGGGCAATCCCATAACCAGTGGTAGCAAAGATGTACCCACTCCCAATGGTCACCAGCTTGCAGCCTTCGTCCCTCCCAGCCTTGTAATTCAAGACGGCAGCATCGTAGATGAAAGCATCCAGTTTCCTGCAATGACAAGAAGCCAGGGAGTCAAGGCGATGGCGAGGTACCATCTTGGGGCCCCTCTCCCGAGGCCTGATCCAGCATCACACACTTCCCTGTCACCCAGGGGATGATGACTCATGACTGCTCCATCCCGTCATCATAAAAGGATCTATTTTTAATGAGGAGATAAAAGCCAGAACCTTTTCTCCCCGAGTTACAAGAGGCAGCTAAATAAAGACATGAAGAATCCTTATGCCCAAGTGAGTAAACAGTTGAGTTTGCTGGTTGCTAAGTGTTTGCCATCAGCACTCCCAACAGTGTAGAACGGTGGCCTATTTAGAGAGGTTTGCGTTGGAACAAAACAAACAATTAACGGACAGGAGAATTTGGTGGCTGCATGTAGGAAGCAGAGACTAAACAGGAATGATGCCCTTTCCTGCCCAAAGAGACAAGTTTACTATTCATTTCTATTACAAAAATTATTATATCATAATTTTTAGAAGCTCAAATAATGTAGAAAATATTAAGAATGCAGTTAAAATTGCCTATAATTCTGTAACTCAGAGGCAATCTCTGTTAATGTATTTGCAAACAAACTCCGAATTTTGTATGCATTTGCATACACACACACACATACACACTTCTTTGAAAACAGGGGCTGGTAATTTCTTTTGTAAAGACACTATAATAAATAGTTTAGGCTTAGTCTCTGATGCAACTACTCAACTCTGCTGCTATAGCATATTACAGGCCGAATTGTGCTTTCTTAAAATTCACATGTTGAAGTCCTAAGCCCCAGTATCTCTGAATATGAGCTTATTTGGAGATGGGGTCATTGCAGATGTGATTAATTAAGGCGAGGTCATACTGGAGCAAGGTGGGCTCCTAACCCAATACCACTGGTGTCCTGATAAAAAGAAGGAATTTGGAGAGAACAAATTTATGTTGCCAGGGGGAAGAATGGGGAGAAGGGATAGTTAGGGAGTTTGGAATGTGTATGTACACACTGCTCTATTTTATGTGAATAGCCAACAAGGACCTATAGGGTAGCCCAGGGAACTCTGCTCGATGTTACGTGGCAGCCTGGATGGGAGGGGAGTTTGGGTAAGAATGTGTATTATAGGTTCAGTTGTGTTGGACTTTTTGCAACCCCATGGACTATAGCCCACCAGGCTCCTCTGTCCACAGGATTTCCCAAGAAAGAACACTGGAGTGGGTTGTCATTCCCTTCTCCAGGGGCTCTTCCCAATGCAGGGATCTGAACCTTGCATTGAGGGCACATTCTTTACCATCTGAGCCACCAGGGGAGAATCAGTTCAGTCAGTTCAGTCACTCAGTTGTGTCTGACTCTTGGCGACCCCATGAATCACGGCACACCAGGCCTCCCTGTCCATTACAAACTCCCAGAGTTTACCCAAACTCATGTCCATTGAGTCAGTGATGGACTGACTTGCCCACCTTGCCATCTCATCCTTTGTCGTCCCCTTCTCCTCCTGCCCCCAATCCCTCCCAGCATCAGCGTTTTTTCCAATGAGTCAACTCTTCGCATGAGGTGGCCAAAGTATTGGAGTTTCAGCTTCAGCATCATTCCTTCCAAAGAACACCCAGAGGAGAACAGATATATGTATATGTATGGCTGAGTCCCTGCCTATCCATCTGAAAATATTACAATATCATTAATCGGTTAGACCCCAGTACAAAATAAAAAGTTTTAAAAAAGTAAAAAGAAGGGATTTGGACACAGGTGTGCTCACAGGGAGACTGTCAAGGGAAGATTGGAGTTATGCTGCCACAAGCCTAGGAACCACCAGAGGCCAGAAGACCCTTCTGGTGCCTTCAGAAGGGCCAAAGCCCTATGGATAACCTTGATCTTGGCCTTCCAGCCTCAAGAAATGTGAGACAAAAAAAAATTCCTATTGCTTAAGCTTCTCAGTTTGTGATGCTTTGTTATCAAAATCCTTGGAAACTATACATAGTATGAGAGCAGCCATCGATTACACATAAATGAAGGAGTTCAACTCTGTCCCAGTAAAAGGTTATTTACATGAAATAGCCTGGCCCATGGGACATTAGTTTGCCAACACTGTTTCACTCTCCAAAATATAACGATGCCATGCAAACCATGTTACCAATGGCTTTCTTCTCTTATTTCATCCCACACACAGTGAATGTGCTTCTATGTCAATAAACAGAGCACTCTTTTTAATTTTTTGGTACATTTATTTTTATTGAGGTATAAGTTATATGAAATAAAGTGCTAGATAAATTTTTACATATGTGTACATCCTTGAAATCATCACACACATCAAGATAGAAAGCAACAGCACCATCATCTCAAAAGTTCTGTTCGCCTCTCCCAGTCAGCACCCTCCAAAAGGCAAGCATCCGGTAATTTTCTCAAAGATATTGTTGCTGCTATTTAGTTGCTAAGTCACGTACGACTCTGACCCTATGGACTGCAGCACACCAGGCTCCTCTGTCCTCCACTGTCTCCCGCAGATTGCTCAAATTTACGTCCATTGAGTCTATGGACTCAGTGCTATCTAACCATCTCATCCTCTGCCGGCCTCTTCTTTTGCCTTTGATCTTTCCCAGTATCAGGGTCTTTTCCAATGAGTCGGCTCTTCACATCAGGTGGCCAGAGTATTGGAGCTTCAGCATCAGTCCTTCCAATGAATATTCAGGTTTGATTTCCTTTAGGATAGACTGGTTTGATCTCCTTTCTATTCAAGGACTCTCAAGAGTCTTCTCCAACACCGTAGTTCAAAAGCATCAATTCTTTGGTATCCAGCCCTCTTTATGGACCAACTCTCACATCTGTACATGACTACTGGAAAAACCATAGCTTTGACCACATGGACCTTTGTTGGCCAAGTGATGTCTCTGCTTTTCAATACCTTGTCTAGATTTTGTTGTGGACCACATTTTGTCAGAACACTTCACAGTGGAAGGACTGATATTGAAGCTGAAACTCCAATACTTTGGCCACCTGATGTGAAGAACTGACTCATTTGAAAAGACCCTGATGCTCAGAAAGATTGAAGGCAGGAGGAGAAGGGGACAACAGAGGATGAGATGGTTGGATGGCATCACTGACTCAATGGACATGAGTTTGGGTAAACTCCAAGAGTTGGTGACAGACAGGAAGACCCGGTGTGCTGCAGTCCACAGGGTTGTAAAGAGTTGGACATGATGGAGCAAATGAACTGAACTGAACTGAGTTTCACTGTGACCCATCCATCTTGGGTGGCCCTTCACGGCATGGCTTATGGTTTCTTTCTTTGAGTTACACAAGCCCCTTCACCATGACAAAGCTGTGATTCATGAAGGGGTTCAAAGACAGGGCTGTGCCTAATTCATGACCTACATACCTATTGGTGGGCATGTATGTTGTTTCCTATTTTTTAAGTTATTTAAGAAGGCTGAAATGATCAATCACCCTTGAAAACAGGGATGGAAGTATAAACTCGAAAGTAATAAGAAAAGTCAGTTGAGGAGTGCTCAACTTCCTGACACTTTTTCAGCTTTACTGCCCTTTTCTCCTTAACAAGAAGACATAAAACAGTGAAGCAAAGAAAAATGAAAGTGGCAGCAGGAGCATGTAAAATGCTGCATCCTTCCAGAGACAACTGCGGAAGGGCTCCCTGTGGGAACAAAACTATTTGGAAGGTTTACGGCTATGTTCTTCATTTTAATTTTTTTTTGTTTCTTTAATGGCTAGAGATGGGCCCAAACTAGAGGACGTGTCTCACTAACAGACTCTGAAGCTTTCATCTCAGGGCTGTAGGGTTGGAGACTCGGTTTTATACTCTGAGACTATTAAAAGGGCATCAGATGATCCAAGCAGAAGAGTGGGAAAAACTGGGTGTCGTCAACGGTGATGATGAACACAACAGACAAACCAAGAGGAAACAGCCTTTCTGGAGAGCCAGCAATGCTACTGTGGTTCAGCTGCTCAGCTGCGTCCGACTCTTTGTGACCCATGGACTGCAGCACGCCAGGTTTCCCTGTCCACCATCTTCCAGCGTTTGCTCAAACTCATGTCCATTGAGTCAGTGATGTCATTCAACCATCTCATCCTCTGTTGCCCGCTTCTCCTCCTGCCCTCAATCTTTCCCAGCATCAGAGTCTTTTCTAATGAGTTGGCTCCTCCCATCAGGTGGCCAGAGTATTGGAGCTTCAGCTTCAGGATCAGTCCTTCCAATGAATATTCAGGGTTGATTTCCTTTAGTATTGACTGGTTTGATCTCCTTGCAGTCCAAAGGACTCACTCTCAAGAGTTCGCCAACACCACAGTTTGAAAGCATCAATTCTTCACTGCTCAGCCTTCTTTGTGGTCCAGAATGTGGACCATACAGTCCAACTCTCACATCCGCACATGACTACTGGGAAAACCATAGTTTTGACTATGTGGACCTTTGTCAGAAAAGTAAGGTCTCTGCTTTTTAATATGCTGTCTACCTTTGTCATGGCTTTCCTTTCAAGGAGCATGTGTCTTTTAATTTCATGGCTGCAGTCACCATCTGCAGTGATTTTGGAGCCCAAGAAAATAAAGTCTGCCTCTGTTTCCACTGTTTCCCCATATATTTGCCATGAACTGATAGAACCATGTGCCATGATCTTAGTTTTTTGAATGTTGAGATTTAAGCCAACTTTTTCACTCTCCTCTTTCACCTTTATCAAGAGGCTCTTTTATTCCTCTTTACTTTCTGCCATAAGGGTGGTATCATCTGTGTATCTGAGGTTATTGATATTACTCCCGGCAATCTTGATTCCAGCTTGTCCTTCATCCAACCCAGCATATTGCATGATGTACTCTGCATAGAAGTTAAATAAGCAGGGTGACAATATACAGCCTTGATGTACTCATTTCCCAACGTTGGACCAGTCTGTTGTTCCATGTCCAGTTCTAATTGCTGCTTCTTGACCTGCATACAGGTTTCTCTGAGACCCATGGATGTTGTGAGGGCAGGGGGTGTAGTTGTTAAAGGTTGATTTGTGCATGATGGCAGGAGGGCTTAGGACAGGAGCCGTGGAGGAACAGGTGGAAGGGATCTATGTTCTCTGTCTACATTTGGATGACAGCATCACCTCAGGAAAGTCACTTCCTTCTTTTGCACTGCTGGTTTGTCATCTGTGAGATGAGGTTGGCATTGTAGTCCTGTGGTCCTGTGGAATTCTACAATTCTGAAACCTGAGTCATCTCTGCCACTCCAAATAGGGAAACTGAGACTTAGGATAACATATGTCCTGGAGTCTTTGGGACAAACGGATGGCATGTATCATCTTAATGAAGGTGGAGTGCTTGCAACTCCAACGCTTTATGTTGCCATGGGGATGCTAAGAACCTGGGTTTTATTGCAACTTTCTAAGACTAACCCATCCCTCTGACCTCAATTCCTCAAAAAGCAAACACAAATAAACGCCTAGGTGTGTACAAGGGTATTCATATTTTAAGGCCATTTGTTGGTATTCATGGGGTGAAAGCCCTCCCCATCCTGCTAATCCACCACATGCTGATACATTTCTGGAATGGAAATTAAATCTGTACCTGGCCCCCGTATGAGAGCTGTCCAAGAGCTGTTTAAATTTGTATTTTATGGAGAGGCACAGATTTCTGCACATCATTACCATATTTCATGACAAGTCTTGAGCTGAGCAAAAAACAGCTGGATAAGCGCAAAGAAAAAGGGAAAGTTTACTTGGAAAACGAAGCTTGCAAAAGCAAGATATCATCAAGTCAGAGGGAGGACACCTGCAAAAGACACAGTTAATTCTGAGCAAAGTGATCACACGTGGGCACCTCTGGGTGGACTGGCATCGGTACCCTCAGAGGTCTCAGGGCCACGTCAGAACCAAAGTGAGGACAACATGTGAAGGAAATATGTGCCTTTGATTTCTGTCCCTCATGGAGGATTCTAGAGAGCTGGCGTCTAAATGCACTGGTCACAGATACCTGCATGTTCAAGAACATCTGAGGGCTTACACAGTACCCCCAATAGACATGGCCATTGTTTGTACAGTGCTCGACAAAAGCACACAGTTATTTTACATGCATTGTCCCTGTGGGGCCTCACAAACGTCCAGTAGGAAGATTTATTATTATTATATTTTCTTGTGTTATTTATGAGCAGATGAGATTTCAAGAAGCTAAGGAATTGTAGTGCTGGCGAAAACCTGAGAGTCCCCTGGACAGCAAGGAGATCAAACCAGCCGGTTCTAAGGGAAATTGACCCTGAATATTCACTGGGAGGACTGATGCTGAAGCTGAACCTCCAATACTTTGGAAACCTGATGGGAAGAGCTGATTCATTGGAAAAGACCCTGATGCTGGGAAAGATTGAGGGCAGGAGGAGAAGGGGGCAGCAGAGGATGAGATGGTTGGATGACATCACCGACTCAATGGACATGGGCTTGGGTGAACTCCGGGAGATGGTNGGGAAGAGCTGATTCATTGGAAAAGACCCTGATGCTGGGAAAGATTGAGGGCAGGAGGAGAAGGGGGCAGCAGAGGATGAGATGGTTGGATGACATCACCGACTCAATGGACATGGGCTTGGGTGAACTCCGGGAGATGGTGAGGGACAGGGAGGCCTGGCACGCTACAGTCCACGGGGTCACAAAGAGTAGGACACAACTTAGTGACTGAACAACAATGAAGGACTGCCTGAAGCTCACCGGCAGTATCTCCAAAGTTTGTACAGGAAGTTTCCTACAAAGGAACCTTCAAGTACGAACTTTCAAAGATGCTAACGTGTGTTCCATCAGTGTTAAGCATGAGAGAAATCGCAGCTTACCCTCCATCTCCTATTGCTGAATATCCGTCAGCTCTGCCATCTCCCGCCTCCTTTCTGTCCTCCAGTCAGTAACTCTTCTTACCTGTTTGCTCCATGCCAGCCCCTGTATGCCAGCTCTGTCGTATTGAACTACTGTACTTTTCAAGGTACTGTACTGTAACATTAAAAATGCTTTCTCTATTTTTTGTGCCTGTTTTTTAATGTATTATTTGCATGAATAGTATTATAAACCTATCATAGCACAGTACAATATAGCTGACTGTGTTAGTTGGGTGCCTAAGCTAATTCTGTTGGACTCAGGAGCAAATTGGAGTTATGAACGCACTCTCGGAATGGAACTCAATTGTATGTAGGAGACTTACTGCATGCACACTCTCTATAGCAGCACTGTCCAGGAGAACTTTCTACAGTGATGGAAATACTCCATATCTGTGCTATGACTATCGAGCACTTCACATGCGGTTACTGCAACTGAGGACCTGAGGTGTCCATTTTATTTCATTTCATTAAATCAGATTCCGGTATAAATGGCCATACATGGTCAGGGCCTACAAAAGTGGCTCCCAGTGGGCAGGGGAGGCGGGGCCCTGCCTCTCCTGGCTCCAGCTCAGAGACCTGTGCCTTTGATCTCCTTCCCACTGAAGGGAAAATGTTCCCATTGTTAAAAAGAAAAGATGTAAAACTCGCTGACGTCCTCCAGCTTGGGCTTTGTGGTCAAAGCCTTTGAACAAGGCCCCTGTGTTTCTCAGCCTTCTTCTTCTCCCTGTAAAGCAGGGCAGACACGAGCTGCCCTCTGAAAGCCACTGGGAATAAAGGGAGGTTATGTAAGGAGATGTGTGTGCAGGGCCAACACTGATGGATCCCTCTGCATTCAGATTTTCCAACAGAGGGGCTTACAACATTCAAGCATTGTGCAGGACAAACCCGGTCCTGAATACTTTATAGACATTATCTTGTTTCACTTACTTCTTCTAACTGAGTAAAGTTGGATGCACGTCTGCCATCCCTGTGGAATGAGGAAACGGAGGGTCTGAAAGGTAAAGTGAGGGACATGGCAGGCCAGCTTATGTAAGTGTCAGACGGCACTTGGGCTTAACACAGCCTGATGACAAAGGCCACAGACATAACCACTGGGACCACATTATCCACAGACTGTGAAGTAAATGGAAGCAGCTCTCTTACTTATGAAATTCAGGCTGGGGGTTACAGCTCGACGTGAAGCCCACCATGATGAAAAAAGGGAAAGGATCAGACCAGGGCCATCGGGGTTTTAAAAGATCTGGTGAGTTGTTCAGTTTCGTCTGTCTCTTTCCCAGGAGATGCTCAGCCACGTGAGGTCTAGAGTCACCTCCAGAGGAGACATCTCTTGCTCCCAGCACATCTTAACCCTACTCATATGGGAGTCGTTTAGGCATAGATGGCCATAGCTTCTTGTTGAGGGTGGAGCATCCGAAAGAGAAGCCCTAGACCAAAAGCGCTGGGGGGATTGGAACTGCGATGGTGGGTGAGATAGAGGCAGGTCAGGCTGCACTGTGGTGACTGGCAGCTCTGGGGATGAAACAACAGGGACATTAGAGGCAAGCACTGGAGGAAGAGCCCCTCAGAACGCAGAGCCGTGGCTGGAAGCCTCAGGCCTCAAAGGGAGGAGCCGGTGAGGTTTTTCTGCTTGGTTTTTTCTTCTCTTGCTTTTTTTTTTTTCCTTCTTAATTTACTCATTTACTTATTTTGGGGGTGGGTTTTTGTTGCTGCGCAGGCTTTGCTCTAGTTCCGGCGAGCAGGAGCTACTCTTTGCTGCGGTGCACGAGCTTCTCATTGCAGCGGCTTCTCTCGCTGCAGAGCACAGGCGCTAGGGCATGCGGGGGTCAGCAGTTGCGCCACGTGGACTCCGAAGTTGCGGCTCCCGGCTCTAGAGCGCAGGCTCAGTAGTCGTGCACGGGCTTAGTTGTTCCGCAGCGTGTGGGATCTTCCCGGACAAGCGATCAAACCTGTGTCTTCTGCATTGGCAGGCGGATTCTTTACCACCGAGCTACCAAGGAAGCTTTTCTTTTCCACGGAGATGTCTACGGCCCTGCTATCCCAGCTCCTGCCAATCCACACGGCTGTCACTGGCTCAGTACTTCTCCCACTTAGGAGCGGGGGAGGCTCAAAGATCCCATCTGAGAACGATGATGGGGACAGAGTGCCTGCCAGGCCCACCTCTGCTCCCTACAGAAGGGTGAGCTCTTCTCCAGACATTTGTGACAAATGAATCGACACCTCGGCCCGCCAGTGCGAGGGCTGGAACACAACCAGAGTCATGCTGTGCGGTGCTGGCTGTGGGACATCCCCACCCCCTGCCAGGCATCACCGAGGCTGTGTGGGTGCTGTCATCCTCTCCCCATCACCCGCGGTCCTCAAGGAAAGCAAATGATTAAAAATGACAGTGATTCCGAACGAGAGGGGGAAATAAGACCTCCTCTCTGCAAATTTGCAAAGAGCAAAGGAGGACTCTCACGTGGGTCCCATGCTACTTTCACCCAGCGGCTTCCTGCCGCATTTCTGACAGCTTTGCGGAGCTGCTGCGGCTTCCTCCAATGTGCAGATCTGACCTTGTTACTTCAGCGGGTCTCTCTTGTAGCTGCATGATGGCCTGAACGTTCACTCCCGGCCCTAAGACTGTCGGCCGGCCAAGCAGACTTCCCCTCGCACAAGGGGAGACCGTGGCCTCCAGTCACCGCTTGGCTCCTTTGGGGAAAGGCGCTTGTGTTGTCAAGGGGCTTGACATTCCCTCATCAAAAGCTTCCGGTTTTAGCTCATCATCTCCTTGTGCATGTTTTCAGAGGCTCTCTGGGGGGTCTCAGCACATTTAAAGGCTAATTATACAGCTAAAGTTAATTATTCATTCATTAACATTCAAGAAGTCTTTAACTTAGACACTGACTTGTTCTGATGAATTAATGAAACCAGAACATGTGTGTATGTGTGTTGTGTGCGTGTATGTTTTGGAGGTCTAGTGCAAAGCGTTAGTGAGACTTGAGCATCTCTTGGATGATAGCTGGTTGTATTTTGGGGTGGGGGCGCTCATCAAAGCCTTGTTAGGAAGAGGAGCACGGCAGTCAGCCGTTCAGGCAGGTCAGCAGGACGAATGTGGAACAGTGGAGGGGGCTCAGGTCTACCTCAGCCAGTGCTACGGATGAGAGCCGGTCATGGGGCCTCTCTGAGCTTTGGTTTTCTCATCTGTAAGACAGGGGAATGGCAGCTCTTTCATGGGGCTGGATAGTTCTTGTTTAGTCGCTCAGTTGTGTCTAAATCTTTATGACCCCATGGACCACAGCACGCCAGGCCTCCCTGTCCTTCACCATCTCCCCAACTTTGCTCAAACTNACAGGGGAATGGCAGCTCTTTCATGGGGCTGGATAGTTCTTGTTTAGTCGCTCAGTTGTGTCTAAATCTTTATGACCCCATGGACCACAGCACGCCAGGCCTCCCTGTCCTTCACCATCTCCCCAACTTTGCTCAAACTCATGTCCATTGAGTCGATGATGCCATCCAACCATCTCATCCTCTGTCGCCCCCTTCTCCTCCTGCCCTCAATCTTTCCCAGCATCAAGGTCTTTTCTAATGAGTTAGCTCTTCTCATCAGGTGACCAAAGTATTGGAGCTTCAGCATCAGTCCTTCCAATGAATATGCAGGGTTGATTTCCTTGGATACTGGATGGATGAAATTGGGAGTGAAGATGTTTTGGAAATTGTGTTTCCTGGTACGAATCCAGGGGATGGCTGGGGCAGGGGTGACATCAGTGAGCAGAGAAGCCATGGTGTACAGATCACCATCAAAGCATCCAGACTCAGCGCTACCAGTGAGTGAGGCGCATTCACGGGCCCAAGAAGAGGTACCCTTGATGTACGACAGCCTTTGGAAGTGTCTGCTTGGGCAAGGGACACTCAATACATACAGAGACTATACCTGCCATCAGCATGGGATGGTCTGAAATAGATTTTAGGAAAATGACCCAGAATCACATTTTGAAATTTATGTGTACAAACTTTGAAGTCAGAATTATACCAACCCTGATGCCTTTTCACTAAGGAAGCATTTTTCAGAGCAAACTCCATTAAGCTAATTTAATTCCTAGATCAATGCCTTGCGTAGCATAGTTGAATTATTTCCAATTTTTTTTTTTTTTTAGAAACTATTTTCACTGGGATCAATTCCTTTGTGTTGCAATTTTACAAGGGTTTGATTCATTTATCAGTGTTTGGACCATAACAAATTTTACTAATTTATAACTTCTGCCANTCCCATGGACAGATGATCCTGGAGGCTACAGTCCATGAAGTCACAAAAGAGTCAGGCACAAGTCAGCAACTAAAACAACACCAACCCATCCCAGGCACAACGGCAGGCTCCATGAAGGTTTCTTGAGCTGGAGTCCACACTAACCTTAGCTTCCCGGGCATACCCACGTCCAGCGTGGCTCCTGAGCCTCTGTAAGGGCTCGCTGTCCATGCTGCCCTCATCCTCCCTGATTGGCTGAGGCTGTTCAGAACCGTCCTCCCCAAGATGTCCCACTCTGATCATGTGGTTATTTTTTTCACTCTATGCTGTGTGTTACATCAACTTATTTCCATATGTTTAATCACCCACACATTCTTTGGATAAATTTGGTTTGGTCATGACATATTATTCTTTTTATATGCTCCTGCTTGACTTGAGTTGCTAGTATCTTGGTGAGGATTTTTGCATCAATATTTTAAAAAGATGTAGAGAACAAACATACGGACACCAAGGGAAGATGCGGAGGGTGGGATGGATTGGGACTGACATATATATGGTACTATGTATGAAACAGATGACTAATGAGGACCTACTGCACAGCACAGGAAACTCTGCTCCACGCTCTGTGGTGACCTAAATGGGAAGGAGAGCCAGGGAAGAGGGGATATACGTATACGCAGAGCTGATTCACTCTGCTGTGCAGGAGAAGTTAACACAACATTATGAAGCTCGCGCTCAGTCCTGTCTGACTCTTTGTGACCCCATGGACTGTAGCTCGCCAGGCTCCTCTGCCCATGGAATGTATCAGGCCAGAATACTAGAGTGGGGTGCCATTTCCTACTCCAGGGGACCTTCCCGACCCAGGGATCAAACTCACGTCTCGTATCTCCTGCATTTACCCTCCTGCCGGCAGATTTTTTTTTTTTTTTTTTTTT
>SJYV01044466.1:409815-438945 GCA_006410875.1 Neotragus pygmaeus
TTTTTTTTTTTTTTTTTTTTTTTACCACTGGGCCACCTGGGAAGACCCAAAGCAACTATACTCCAATTAAAAAAAAAAAAAAAAGACATTGGCCCATCATTTTTTTTTCCTTGTGATATCTTTGTTTACTTTAGTATCAAAGAAAAATACTGGCTTCATAGAATAAGTTAGGAAGTGCTCCCTTACTCTCTATTTTTCTCAAGAGTTTAAGAAGGATTGGTGTTAATTCTTCTTTAAACTGGTAAAATTTACCAGTGAAGCTGTCTTTTCCTGAATTTTTCCATTCTTTAAAAAAAATATTTTTTATTAGAGTTGATTTACAATATTGTGTGAGCTTCTGGTATACAGCAAAGTGATTCAGCCATATATTCTTTTCCACTATAGTTTATTACAAGATGTTGAACACAGTTCCCTGTGCTATACAGAGGGACTTGCTGTTTATGTTTGACATACAGTAGTTTGTATCTGCTAATCCAAAGTTCCTAATTTAACCCTCCCCCAGATACACCAATTTGGCATGTGAATTATTTTCAGCTGAAGGCATTTGAGATCCCGTGGGCTCAAGAGAAACTTTTCCCCCTTTTCTTAAAGAACTTAAATTGAAGGCCTTTCCCGTAAGAAGAATGATTATCAGAAATGACATTTTATGACCTCTGACAGGCAAACATTTAATTACTGAACATCTGCTCTTCTCACCATCCTGTGACTCACCCACCTCCCTCTACAGCCCCAGGCTCCTACTCTACTCCTTAGCTTGAGATGGCACTTCATCCTGATTTTATCTTTCTGTCTCTGAACCTCTCATGTAAGGTGGCAGGGGGTAGGAGGGGGTTCCTGTGCATTCAAAATTAAATTAGATTTTCTCCTGTTTGTCTGTCTCACGTTAATTTAATTCTAAGACCAGGCAGAAGAATCCAGAAGGAGAGAGAAAGGTTTTCTTCCTCTCTGACATCTGCTCACATCTTCAGTGTTTGGGGTAATCTAATCAGATTAGGCATCCAGAGAACTGGGTCTAAGTCCTGGAAATACAGTTAAAATCTAGAGACAGCATAAGGCGATGGTTATTAAGTGTGAGGTTCCAAAATCAATCCCTTAGGGACTGTGGAGTCTTAGTGAATCACTTCACTGTTTCCACTTACTTCCTGTCTGCAGAGTAGGAAACTCATCAGTACTTCCCTCTTGGGGTCAAAGGGAAGATCTAAAACTACAGTGTTTGTCAACTAATAAGAATAGTATCTAGAACAGAAGACACACTCACGAAATAAAGCTGTTCCTAGCTAGTGGCAGTGGGAAGCTGCTGTATAACACAGGCGCCAGCCTGGGGCTCTGTGATGACACAGAGGGCTGGGATGAGGGGGTAACAGGAAGGCTCAAAATAGAGGGGATCTACATACATAATCACAGCAAGGCAGGAACCAACACAACATTATAAAGCAATTATCTTCCAATTAAAAACAAATTTTAAAATTTTTAAATAAAAAAGAAAGCTTTTACTTTTCATTTCTACTATCATCCTGGGCAAAAAAAATAAAAAATAAAATAAAAAATGTAACCTGGACCTCATTTTTCTATGAAATATGGAATTCTGGAACCAGAAAGTGATGATAATATGACTCAGCACTTCTTGAGGACTCGGCTGGGGCCAGCAAAGTGCCAAGAACGTTAACAAATATTGGCTCATTTAATACAACAACCCTGTGTGTGTGTCAGTCGCTCAGTCTTGTCTGACTCTTTGAGACCACATGGACTGTAGCCTGACAGGCTCCTCTGTCCATGGGATTCTCCAGGCAAGAATACTGGAGTGGGTTGCCATGCCCTTCTCCAGGGGATTTTCTTGATCCAGAGATCGAACTCAGGTCTCCTACATTGGCAGGCAGATTCTTTACCACCTGATCCACCAGGGAAGCNGTCCATGGGATTCTCCAGGCAAGAATACTGGAGTGGGTTGCCATGCCCTTCTCCAGGGGATTTTCTTGATCCAGAGATCGAACTCAGGTCTCCTACATTGGCAGGCAGATTCTTTACCACCTGATCCACCAGGGAAGCCCTAAAACAACTCTGCCAAGAAACTAACCTTCAAGGCTTGGTTTCACAGATGAGGAAACCAAGGCTCAGAGAGGTTACATGACCTTCTTAAGACTGTTGCTGCTGTTCAGTCACCAAGTCAGGTCTGACTCTTTTGTGATCCCATGGACTGCAGCACACCAGGCTTCCCTGTCCTTCACCATTTCCCAGAGTTTGCTCAAACACAGGTCCATTGAGTGCATGATGCCATCCAACCATCTCATCCTCTGTTGTCCCCTTCTCCTCCTGCCCCCAATCTTTCCCAACATCAGTGTCTTTTCCAATGAGTTGGCCAAAGTGTTCTTAAGATGACACTCCTTATAAGCAGCCCTAAGGTCTGAACTCTGTCATTCCTCCGGGACCCTCCCTAGTGATCTCTCCTCTTTTAGAGGTGAGGACCTTGAAACCCAGAGGGAAGGACAGCCAGTGAACCTCCGGCAGCGCCAGCACTGAGGTCCAGAGGTCTCTCAGAGTCCCAGGCCACACATCTTCCGCAGAACTGAGAGCTGCCCAGGGAAGCGTCCAAGTCTACCCCAGGGTGAGGCCCATGGAAACCATTATTCCTTTTTCCAGACTCACACTTCATTTCACTGTTAATTAAAATTTCCAGCTGCAGATCGTCCCCCTTCAATTAGGCATGCTGCTGCCTAAAAGGCAGCCGTAACTGGATTAGGGGGATGTGGCCATTCATTGTCCAAATGAGATCCTCCTGCTGGGAGCCTTGCGTTGGGAGTGTGTGTGTGTTTGTATGTGTGTGCAGACAACAGAATGTTCTTTGCACTCACTCAGGCAAGCAGCGTCACAACCTGTCACCTCGGAGGGGGAGGCGCCACCCCAGCGCAATCGCAAGGCAACTGTCTGCTTGGGGGCACAAAGGCAGCGGCTCTGCTCCTAAGTCTAAGCACTGTAGCAGCCGCTCCCAATGCCTTCCCCTTCACTCACCATCTCTAGCTGAGGAGGTAAGCACTCTTTGAGATCCTTTCCTTCTTTGCCTTTGGTTTGCAGAACAATAGAGAGAGGGAGTCTGCCTCAGGGATGAATTTCTACACTTCTCTGGCCTTGACTGTACCATCACCCACTCTAAACTCAGCCTGGCACCCAAATGGAGGAATCTTTTCCTGCTCAACTAAAGGTCGTCAAAGTTTTGAAAGCATGACTCCTGACTTATCTTCCATCTCTGCCCTGCACACACAGAGACACGTACCACATCACAGCACGCTTTCTACCTGGGATTATCCTCTAGGGTCAGCCATGGTGAACTACCTTTTTAACGGCCACAATCTGTAAATTAATGTCATGACTCCCTAAAGCATCCTGACCTACAGTGCGACAAATAGCTAGGGGCAAGAATGACTCTTGCAGGAAGCCCAGGGACTAGTGTTAAGAGCACCCTCTGTGTTTCTTCAGTTCAGTTCTGTCCTTCATTTGTGTCCGATTCTTTTTGACCCCATGGACTGCAGCACACCAGGCTTCCCTGTCCATCACCAACTCCTGGAGCTTGCTCAAACTCACGTCCATCGAGTCAACGATGCCATCCAACCATCTTGTCCTCGGTTGTCCCCTTCTCCTCCTGCCTTCAAAATTCCCCAGCATCAAGGTCTTTTCCAATAAGTCATTTCTTTGCATCAGGTGGCCAAAGTATTGGAGTTTCAGCTTCCCAGCATCAGACCTTCCAATAAATATTCAGGACTGATTTCCTTTAGGATTGACTGGTTGGATCTCCTTGCAGTCCAAGGGACTCTAAAGAGTCTTCTCCAACACCACAGTTCAAAAGCATCAATTCTTTGGTGCTCAGCTTTCTTCATAGTCCATCTCTCACATCCATACATGACTACTGGAAAAACCATAGCTTTGACTAGATGGAACTTTGTCAGCAAAGTAATGTCTCTGCTTTTTAATATGCTGTCTAGGTTGGTGGTAACTTTTCTTCTAAGGAGCAAGTGTCTTTTAATTTCATGGCTGCATTCACCATCTAAAGTGATTTTGGAGCCCTCCAAATAAAGTCTGTCACTGTTTCCATTGTTTCTCTGTCTATTTGCCATGAAGTGATGGGACTAGATGCCATGATCTTAGTTTTTTGAATGTTGAGCTTTAAGCCAACTTTTTCACTCTCCCCTTTCACTTTCATCAAGAGACTCTAGTTCTTCTCTTTCTGCCATAAGGGTGGTGTCATCTGTGTATCTGAGGTTGTTGATATTTCTCCTGGCAATCTTGATTCCAGCTTGTGCTTCATCCAGCCCTGCTTTTCCCATGATGTACTCTGTATGTGTTTCTTACAGGAATGGACTTCCAAGGTAACTTTCTCCCAGAGAGTTCAGAGTGCAGAAGAAACAAATGTGGGCTCCAGCCCAGGAAGGGGTGGTGCAGAGGTCTCCTCCATCAAGATCACATGTGTTCATGCTAAGTTGCTTCAATCGTGTCTGACTCTTTGCGACCCTGTGGACTATAGCCTGCCAGGTTCCTCTGTCCATTGGATTTCTCAGACAAGAATACTGGAGTGGGTTGCTATTTCCTATTCCAGAGGATCTTCCCAATTCAGGGAGCAAACCCGTGTCTCTGTGTTTCCTACACTGGCAGGTGGATTCTTTACCACTGAGACACCTGGGAAGCCCCATGCTTCCAGATGTAGCATCAAACTGTCCTGGCCCTTAAGAGGAAGGAGAGGCTCAGAGGCCTCCATTCAACCAATGAGGGTGGTGAACAAGGCTCACCCAGCATGACTCCATGAGAACACGTTCATGGGCTCATCCATAAGGCCCAGTCCCCGAACTCCCTCTGTCGCTGTTGGTGCAATAACATCCCAGACCCCAGAAAGGAGGGATGGTTCGAGTCAGGCAACAGTGATGGTCAAGAGGAGGGGGAGGAGAAGAAGGAGTGGGGAGAGGCAGCAGAGAGGTGCTGGAGGAGTGGGGAGGCGAGGGAAGAAAGAACATTCATAACAGGATTACCTGCCATGTGCCAGGCACCATGTGAGGATTATCCCTAATCCTCATATCAAACTTGCCAGAACGGTATTAACCCCCTCTATCAGGAAATCAGGCCATGGGGAGACGGACACTCTGAAGGCCATACAACTACTGTATGGCAGACCTGGATTTGAACCTAGATTCACTTGACCCCTATGGTGTTGCTTTCTCTACTACAGTAATCTGTCTCCCAGAGACAGATTTCAGCAACCACAGTAACACTCAACATTTTGAAAAGGGTCACCACCAACATTCAAATTTCTTTAATAATTTCGAGGGGAATGAATTCCTCTATGTATAATTTAACCCCCAGGTCATCTGAGCCCACCACGGACTCCAACAGCAAGCACTAAAACTGCGAATGGTTGAAAAGTATTACAAGCCTGAGTTGTTACATAGATACTCATAATTAAAACAAACAAAAAATAAATACCCTTGCATACAGTATTAAAATAAACTGATTCCATATATATTTTTATTTTGCAGACTTTCTTGGTGTATGTGCCATTAATCTTCTGGGAGCACTTAGCTTATTTACTCCAGGAATTTTGCTGTTTATTTAATTGTATCAAACATTTAATTAAAAGAGCTATCCGCTTGCTGCTAATGCTCTGAGCATGGAAGCTGAGCCGTGTCTCCTGAGGATACAGTATCTGTTACTAGGTGTTTCCAAGTCAGAGAAGGTCAGTGGAATTATTAGTGGTTCTAATTAGTTTTCCCACAAGCAGTCATGTTATTAGACCTAAAACTAGGTAGCAAGGGACTTTTTTTTCCCCCTTGCTGTTGAAAATAGCATCAAAAAGTAAAATAGTCTGCCAACTACTTTCTTTTTTAAAAAAAATGTTTATTTAGTTTATTTGGCTGTGCCAGGTCTTAGTTGTGGCATGTGGGATCCAGCTCCCTAACCAGGGGTTGAACCCAGGCCCCGGGCACTATGAGCACACAGTCTTAGCCACTGAACCACCAAGCAGTCCCTGCATGTCCCATCCTTTGCAACCCCATGGACTGTGGCCCACCCTGCTCCTCTGTCCCTGGGATTCTCCAGGCGAGAAGACCAGAGCAGGTGGCCATTCCCTTCTCCAAGGCATCTTCCCAACCCAGGGATCCAAACTACGTCTCCTTCAGCTCCACTACTGAGCCACCAGGGAAGTCCAAAGAAGTCCCTACAGATTATTAATACTTTCTTGAAAAATCTTCTCATCCAGAACATGGTTTCCCACTGCTTCCAATGTTCCTCTGATCACTTATTCTAGGAACTATACATTTGCTCCCATATATGATGTAATTGGATCTGTAGAGGATTTCATTGGCTATGGGGAACATTCTCATTGGCAGCTTCCTTTTATCCTCAGAGCAACTATGACTCCCAAATGTTCAGAGAGGAGCTAGGAGGCGCAGCAAGGTTACACAACAATAAAGGCATCACACAGCGGTACATGGCAGAGAGGAAAGGAAACCCCACTTTCTTGACTCCAAGTAGATGGCTTTCTCTGCTGCCCCCAGATACACTCTAGNGTGGGAAACTACGTTCCCAAATTAGATCTGGACTTTTTGAGACTTAGGAGAGCTAAGCTTAAGCTTCTGTTCCCAAAACCTTTCAAAATATGCCCAATGGAGTTAAGAGGAAAAGAAAATCCCCCTAGGTTTGTGCTTTAGAGCTGATGACTTGGGTGGTGGGAGCCTGATTTACTTCCTCTGTTGTTCAGTCGCTCAGTCATGTCCGACTCTTTGCGACTCCATGGACTGCAGCACGCCAGGCTTCCCTGTCCTCCACTATCTCCCTCTCAAACTCAGGTCCATTGAGTCGGTGATGCCATCCAACCATCTCATCCCTAGTGGCCCCCTCTCCTCCTGCCCTCAGTCGGCTCTTGGAAAACTCACAGGAAAACATCCTCTGAGCTGGGAACACTTAACATTAACTCCTCAGGCAGAGACGAAAGCAGAGTGACCTTACCTTTTTGTCACTGAGGCCAGTCACTTGGTCCACAAACTCCTCCTGGATCATGAAAGCGGCCAGGTTGGCTGTGTAGCTGGCCAGGAAGATGACGGCAAAGAAGGCCCACACGGACACCATGATCTTGCTGGTGGTCCCTTTAGGATTCTGGACAGGCACAGAGTTGTTGAACACCAGGCCCCAGAGGAGCCAAATAGCTTTTCCAATCGTAAAAGAAGGCCCATGGGGTGCTGCAAATGACAGGAAGGACATTCTCAGCGCATCCTCAAAACACACACTTGGGAGTGTGCACTGGCCCCAGCAACCCTGAAGGCTGTCAGAAGACAAGTGTATCTCATCACTGTCCCAGGACCACAACCACGAGTTCTTTTTTCTCTAAAAATTAGCTTTCTTCCCACATTTCTGTATTGCTGACTTTTTGCCACATTTCTTAAAAGAAAAGGAAAGAAAGGAAGACAGACAGAGAGGAAGGGAGGGAGGTAGAGGAGGGAAAAAAGAAGGAAGGGAAGAAGCGAGAAAGAAAGGAAGGAAGGAGGAAGGGAAGAAAGAAATTTACGAAGGAAGGAAGAAAGAATGAAGGAAGGGAGGGAGGGAGGAAGGAAAGAATGAAGAGAAAATGGTTATGAAAATGCAGGCTTGAATTAGAAGTAGTTGTTATGACCTGTTTTAAATGTGAATTTGATTTGATTTCCTTTTAGGGGGTACACGGACGGCCTTACAAAAAAAAACGTGTGTATGAGTTGATTCGGTATGCATGGGTTGTGGTATTGTATAAGAACCATGCAATTCAGAGGGACTGATGTTTGATATTCTAATCTGATTGTCCCTAGCAATGGCTCCTGTTCAAACTCAGATGTAAGATGTGCACAATGTAGAAATTAAACCAAACTAAAACGCTTTCCAAATGGAGACATTAAGGAACAGAACAATAGCGCTTAATTCTCCTAACACTTCACAGATGGGAGACATTTGGTTGCAGGGTCATTGAAAATGAACTCTGATATCACAGCACTTCTTCTCCCTCTGTGTATTCTTGATTCTTAAGTGTTCCTTGCCACAGACTTAACTAAAGAGGCAGAACAATATGCCAGAATTTATTGGGGAGGAGAATATGCAGGCTGTAAAACACACGTTAGAGCTTTCAAGCTGTTTTTGTGCAAGGGAGGAAAAAAAATCAATTTATGCCCTCATTTCATGGGGAAAAGAGTCTTCCTTTAACAGAAGGTTAATTTTTATGTCATTTAAGTAAATGAAGATATGAAAAAATGATCTACTTAGACTTCAGTTGGTGATGCACATGGAGTGGGCAATAAATAAAAGAGGCAGAAGTGAATCCAGATTGATGGAAGTTATGAAGTTCTGGGCAGAGAGCCTAACTAGGAAGCAGACTTTCTGTACATGGAGGGCAAACTCAGGCTATAGCAATACTTACAATATCCATATACAACACATTAAAGAGAAGGCAACTAATTCTATTATCCTCAACCTCAAGCTTTCTGCTTTCTCTTTGCCTCATTTTATGAGCTTCTGGGCTTATACCCAAGAGGCTGAGAACTCTTTGCAAAAAATAATTAGAGTCAATCCAGGCAACTCCATGAGCTACTTAATTTTATTAGGGTTGCCTGTTGATCAGAAGTGACATCTGTTTGGGAATCAGAAATGGGCAGTTGCAGGGTAGCTGTCCAAGACATTTAGGAATTTCTGATTAAGTAGACTGTCCCTGAATCATATAATCTCTCCACCCCACCAAAGGACTGAAATGTAACAGAAAACTATTTTGTGCAAGGAAATAAGTAGCTGTGATTTCCTGAGAGTTTCTACATGTGGATGAGCAGAAAACAAAAAGCCTCCAGGTGATGGAAGGGCTGGAGAATTTGCACGCTAGATTCCTTCCCTCACAACGGTGTGTGCTTTGGCCAAAGGAGAATGAATTGTACATGATGGCCTTTGGGTAGTTTTTAACTAATATCTTCCAAAATACATTTCAAACGTGTCCGTTCACCTCCATCTCCATCATCTCCATCCAAGCCCAAACCACTGTAACTCTTTCTCTTGGAAACCGACACCACCTTCCTTAACTAGCCTCCCTCTTTCCACATCATCTTGATAGACTGTCCTTCAGTCACTCAGTTGTGTCCGACTCTGTGACCCCATGAACTAACTGGGCAGCTTATATTGATAGATAATAACTTTGATGGATAGAAACTGACCTTTCTGCACTATACAGGTGTCTGTTCTGCCTTTTCCCTGCCATTGTATTTTGAAGAAAGTCTGAAATGCTTACCACTGACTCCGTCTTATACCACTGTCTACCTCACTTGGGTCTTTTCTGTTTCTTGGGCAGGTCAAGGTTGATCCTGTGCCAAAGACTTTGTATCTGCTAAGATACAAGACTTTGTAAAGCCTGCATGGAAGGCTTTTCCCCCAGTTTTTCATAGGTTGGAATCCTCATCCTTCAGGTCTCAACTCAAGCATCATTCCTTCCTGAAGCTCTGTCCTTCTTGACCATCACATTTAAGACGTGCTCAAATCCCATCATTTTCCCTCCTGTCCTCTTGAAATTTACTACAATCTGTGATTATTCATGTATGCAGTTGAAATATTATCTCCACAACTAAATTTATCAGTTCCCCAAGGGTCAGGAACTCTCTATCCAATTTATCATATTACCCTCCTGCTCCAGTACCGGGCTCTCAATAAATAATCATCAAATAAATGCATGAATTCATACACAACACAAACTCTGATTTTGCAAACATAAACATCTACTCTCCTGCAATATTATCACCCATAGAAAACTGCCTCAGGACCCAGGCTGTTGGAAAGCGTCTTACTAGGTTAATTACATTACCTGCTTAGTGAAAGACTGGCAACTCTCCTGCTTAAATAAAACATGATTATTTAGGGCATTTTTACTCTGTTTGGTTGATGGGAGGTGATTTATGTGGTAATCACCACTCTTCAATGGTTAAGAAGTGGGAGAACTTCAATAAAACTGAGTTCCCAATAGATCCCCATGATCTGTTGGCTGTTTTCAATATTGAATCTTCCTAGTGGAAAGAACATACTGCAAAGTGCCTTGTTTTTTTAATAACCATACCTTGAAGATCTTCTATCTTCCATCATCTAAAGTCATTTTTCAGGAAACAGATTGGTCTTGGCATCCTTCTGATACCATTTACTTAGAATGTGTTGTGCATTGAGAAAAATTCACTCCAAATTGTGTGATGTGTTTATGCATAAGGCTCAGGTGTGAGCCTCTTAATGAGTTATAGCCAATGAATGCATCCCAATTCAATTTTCTGCTTACTGATTGCCACTTTATCAAGTACTAATGCACTAAAGTGAGGCATTTTCAAGAGGAAAATATAACCAGGGAAAATCACCATTTTATCATTATATTTATCAGCAAACGAATGCGAGCACAATTCAGAAGTTTAGAGAATGTTCTTAACCCAGATTCTATAAAACCATTTTCTTTGCATAGACTGAAGCTGAGACTCAATAGTGGTTTTAACATTTCTTTTGATGCACATTTTGAAAGCTAATTGCCAGAAAAAACTGCTTCAAATAAGCTTTCTCAACAAATACCAGCAGTATTTACCTAACAACTACTGACGCCACATTATAGCAAGCTTTAAAATGTCTCATGTTTTAAGTCTTGTCCTTTTCCGTTGAAGGGACTAACCCGTACCTGGATGGCATTGCATGTAGAATTAATGACACAGCATCATTAATATGGTGGTATAGCAAGGCAGTGTAGGATCATGTGTTCTAAATCTGAACTCTTCACTGAAAGTCAATGAAATGACATCAACTTTGAATCATGCGTATGAAGGCAGCCTCACCTTTCCCTTTGGCTAGGTTTCTGTTGTATCCAACAGGACTGAAGTATTCAAAGACGAAGACAGCTATGGCAGAGACAATGAGCAGCATCACAAACATCATCACCCAGACGGAGGCGCTGAATGGTTCTGCAGATAAGAGAGGCCAGAGGGATGGAGACACGATCAGTTACGCGATCAGTTACTCCTCCTCACAACCCGGGCAAGCAGGAAGCCTCGAGGTCCATTTTCAGACTCACTGAGAAACCCACTCTGGTATGAATTTCATCTTTCAAAAGAAGCTGTCATTGTCCTGTTTGACCCTTGGTGACCCCATGGGTTGTAGCCCATTAGGCTCCTCTATCCATGGGATTCTCCAGGCAAGAATGCTGGAGTGGGTTGTCATTTCCTCCTCCAGGGGATCTTCCTGACCCAGGGATTGAACCTGCATCTCTTGCATTGGCAGGCAGATTCTTTACCACTGAGACACCTAGGAAGCCCTTGTCATCGCTTATTCATACATTTAAATCATTCTCTATTTTATAAAATACTTGAGGTATTTTATAAGACTGCATACAATAGGGTAAAAATAGAGAAGAGCATATGATATTTTACAAACCAGGTCAAGGATAATAAAAACAAAATAGAATGATAAAACCAAGGGAGAAAGTTAAAATGCAAATAAAGAGGCCACCGGGTCATAGGTAATTATAGCATCATCCAGGGAACCAAAGCTAAAAAGAAACAAGACTAGACTCAAATAGTCAACCATAACGCTTCTGCAAACCAGCATGAGTTTTATTTTCATTTTTATCTTAACACACTGGAGGGATGATGTGTGGGAAATCCCAGAAGGAAATGGAGAATTATAACCTGCAAGAAAAGGTCATACAATTATGGGAGTGACAAGAATATTGGAAAGTCATAGTCTGCCCCCTCTGCTATTTCTCTCTTCCTTTTACCTTCTGCTTCAGACAGATGAGATCTCTACAATTCAAAAATCTTGTTGAGGTTGGTAATGGGATTCAATGCAATTGAAAAGTCATTTGAGGATATTACAGTCACACGATAATTCAATGAGAATGCATCGCTTAAAGATAGAGGCAATGAGGTAGTAGATGGATGGATGGTTATTTCCCCTAAAATTAGTTTTCATCAGTTCATTTTCGTGTGGGTGTCTCAGAAGGATAGGGCGAGACACAGGGTTCTAAATCTCAGATCATTTTAGAAAGGTAGGAGATATTATGTAAAATAAATTAACGTTTTTATTAAAACTGAACAAGAATATGAAACTGAGCTGAATGGAGCCATTTTATCCATGTATGACATAGATTTGCTAGAAAATCAACTGAGAATAACTTTTTTTAAATGAACATAGCTTCACCTGATCACATTTGGGAAAAAACTGCCCTTGGACACCAATGAACTTAGAATTTTTTCACCATGAGCAAATATTTTCTAAGAATAAAATATAAAAAGCACAGTAATACCTCTGGAATAATAGACATTTTATTATTTTTGAATTTCTTTTCTGATGAAGCTAGTAATAATAATAAAGAACTAGGCTGATAGCAGACCACCATTTTATTAAAGTCTGTGATCACTTAACACAGGTCATCACAAATTCCAATGTAACAAGCTTATAATAAAAAGTTAATATATCTGAAGCTTTGACTATATTGAATAATTTTAAAACCTGAAGGGATAATTTGTAATGCAATTTGATAGTGCAAATATGTTAAGAAGCAATAGGTACAAACACAACTTACTTGACTTAAATATACAAAGTGAGCTCAAAGAAATTAATAAGACTATAACTGAAATTTATCTTATTTTTAACTTGAGTACAAATCACATCGTGTCCCTGAAATCATAGCAATTTAGTAATGAGGTTTATTCAAAAAGGAAGAGACATAAATGAACAATTAGGAGGTTAAAAATTACTTAATGTTCAAGAATAGAGATGTTAAAGTAATTCTCCAAGTTGGATGAGCTAATGGCTTAGTGTGTCTTACCAGAGGAGAATCACTATAGTGAGTAAAGGAGCATGCACATGGAAAGTATTTGGTGGTGTGTTTTGCACTGTGTATGCTCAGTTGCTTCAGTTGTCCATGACTCTGTGTGACCCCATGGGCCGTAGCCTGCCAGGCTCCTCTCTCCATGGGATTTTCCAGGCAAGAATACTGGCGTGGGGAGCCATGCCCTCCCCTAGGGGATCTTCCTGACCCAGAGATCGAACCCGAATCTTCTGTATTGCAGGAAGATTCTTTACCACTTAGCCATCACGGAAGCCCTTGAACACTGTATACACATGACAAATTAAATGGAATAGCTGCTTGGTTCCATGGTTACAGCCAGAATCGGTGGTGGTGGGTGCGGTGGGGGTACTGTCCAGGGTCCTGAAAAAGGAATGCTAGTTTAAAACGTTGGTGTTTGTTCTCTAAGACGTCTCACATGACTCACTGGAGCGTCTCACAAAACTCAAGAAACTAGTTTACTCGGTATATTTACCCATTCATCACAAGGAATGTTAAAAAGTATGAATCAACAGCCAGATGGAAAGATATATAAGACAAGGTTTGGGGAAAGAGCGTGGAGTTTCTATGCCCTCTCCAGGCACACTGCTCTCCCCACACTTTCACATGCTCAGCAATCTAGTAGCTGTCCTTTTGGATTTTTATGGAATCTTAATTACATAGCTGTGTGTGGGCTCACTCACTAAGTCATGTCCGACTCTTTGGGACCCCATGGACTGTAGCCTGCCAGGTTCCTTTGTCCATGGGATTCTCTGGGCAAGAATACTGGAGTGGATTTCCATTTCTTTCTCAAGGGGATCTTCCTGGTCCAGGGATTGAACCCTCACCTCCTGCATTGCAGGTACATTCTTTCCCACTTAGCCACCAAGGAAACTCAGTTTAAAACATGCATATTTATTAATCTGATAACTCCTTTTCTCTGAGAGTAATGAGGACATTATTAAAAATATTAGGGGAAATCCTCCCTGAATTCTTGTACTCACAGGGCAGAATCTGAAAGACTGCAGTGAACTTCACAGGGCACCTGATATATCCCAATGACAAACTGTTCAGAAAATCAGATGGAAAATGATCAAACAGCTTATCCCAGATGTTTTCTCACTTCGAAGTGATGACATCTGTCACTTGACTAATGAGCATGACAGATGCTGCTGTAGAATTCTGGTTTCAGGTACCCATGAAGGATGGCTATTTCCAGACACCACACACACACACACACACACACACACACACACACACACACACACACTCACACATGACAATAAAGCAAATGATTAGAACAATGGTGGGGCTTCCCAAGTGGCACTAGTGGTAAAGAATCTGCCTGCCAATGTAGGAGATGCAAGAGGCGTGGGTTTGATCCTTAATCCCTGGTGAGGCAACTCACTCCAGTATTCTTGCCTGGAGAATGCCATGGACAGAGGAGCCTGGCAGCTACAGCCCATGGGCCCGCGAAGAGTTGGCCTTGACTGAGTGGCTAAGCACACAGAGCGGTCGTGAGCTGCCATCTGTCGGGTCTACGATGTGACCCAGAAATATTTTGAAATAGCTCTGGGTTACTTTCTCTACTGGCTTAAAACAGATTCAACATCTGTCTGTGAAGGAACTTTAATCCAGAAGAGACTCCAGCTCAGTATGTCTGTGGATCGAAGATGGTAACCTTCTTGGAAAGTCTTTAGAGCTAACTGAATGGAAACATTGCAAGAGATGTCATCTTTGTCCTTGAAGAGTCACTGGTTACATTTTCACACAAAAGCTCAGAGGCATTACCTACAAGGGTTTCTGATGTGAGTTAATGGAGTTTTCGGAGGAGAGAGAATAGGAAATAATGAAGAGCAATGCAATCAGATTGCGAATGTTTGGCTCTTCCAGATGACTGAGCCAGTGAATGGAAAAATGTAGCTTAGCATGGTTCATTATTACTTTCAAAACCTGCAGATAATGACCATAAATGAGGGGGTGCAAGTCAATCGAATAGGGATGCAATTTGGTGACTAGGAAGAATAATAAGCCTACTGTGTAAAAACAGCATTGAAAACAGATTCCTCTGCTTACAATTTATCTTTTAAGGTACGGTAGGAAGAGTGGGGTGGAAAAGAGGTTTATTTAAGTTGAGCAAAAATACTTGACTTTTAGGGAAATGTTCTACTAATGCAGGTAAAGATAAAAATCTAGGGAAACTGGGTTGAGGCCAGATTCAGTATCAGTGACCCATATTTACAAGACAAGTCAGTTGATACATTGTTTTTCCTCTTTGACTGAAGTGGATCAAAATTTCTCTGTAGCTCACTAAGGAGATGAGTGGATAGTTTGTGATAAGAAACAGATCTCTTTCCATTTCTTTCATGAAATCCCTTCCTCCAAACTTTTCTTAACTTCTAGGGCCAAAGATTTCTGTTAAAGGATCCAAGAGGGAGTAGTGAGAAAATGATTAGGGTGACTAATGTGAGAGTATATCTGATAACTACGAACAGTCTGCTCATGGTGTCAATGTCAGTGAGTAGTATTTTTCATGATACAGTGAAGTTCCTTTATTAAGATATGGGCATCACTAGCCATATCAGAAAGTGAAATAGTGTCAGTCACTCAGTCATGTTCAACTCTTTGTGATCCCATGGACTGTAGCCCACCAGACTCCTCTGTCCATGGAATTCTCCAGGCAAGAATACTGGAGTGGGTTGCCATTCCCTTCTCCGGGGACCTTCCCAACCCAGGGATGAAACTCATGCTTCCTGCATTGCAGGCAGATTCTTTACTTTCTGATCCATATCAGACATGGGCCTAAAAGGAACCTAATGAGGTATGTATTTGTCAAGGTCCATGTTCCTCCAACAAAGGTTACAAAAACAGGTGAGTGCAAAATCAAATCCAGTGAGTGGTAAGGATTTCAACAGCTTAAATGGATTATCAAAAATGAAAACAGTAAATTCGTATGTGTCTGTGAGTCAGGCAGTATCCAAAATCCCGTTAGTCAATATTTCACTCAAGAGAATGAAGCATAGATGCTAACACCACATATCAATAAAGACAGTGGGAGGGTAAGATTAGGGGCTTGGGGCTAGTGTCCTCAAATTGGTCCAGATGTGTATAAGAGACAGATTAGGAGGTTAAAAATTACNTAAATTAACGTTTTTATTAAAACTGAACAAGAATATGAAACTGAGCTGAATGGAGCCATTTTATCCATGTATGACATAGATTTGCTAGAAAATCAACTGAGAATAACTTTTTTTAAATGAACATAGCTTCACCTGATCACATTTGGGAAAAAACTGCCCTTGGACACCAATGAACTTAGAATTTTTTCACCATGAGCAAATATTTTCTAAGAATAAAATATAAAAAGCACAGTAATACCTCTGGAATAATAGACATTTTATTATTTTTGAATTTCTTTTCTGATGAAGCTAGTAATAATAATAAAGAACTAGGCTGATAGCAGACCACCATTTTATTAAAGTCTGTGATCACTTAACACAGGTCATCACAAATTCCAATGTAACAAGCTTATAATAAAAAGTTAATATATCTGAAGCTTTGACTATATTGAATAATTTTAAAACCTGAAGGGATAATTTGTAATGCAATTTGATAGTGCAAATATGTTAAGAAGCAATAGGTACAAACACAACTTACTTGACTTAAATATACAAAGTGAGCTCAAAGAAATTAATAAGACTATAACTGAAATTTATCTTATTTTTAACTTGAGTACAAATCACATCGTGTCCCTGAAATCATAGCAATTTAGTAATGAGGTTTATTCAAAAAGGAAGAGACATAAATGAACAATTAGGAGGTTAAAAATTACTTAATGTTCAAGAATAGAGATGTTAAAGTAATTCTCCAAGTTGGATGAGCTAATGGCTTAGTGTGTCTTACCAGAGGAGAATCACTATAGTGAGTAAAGGAGCATGCACATGGAAAGTATTTGGTGGTGTGTTTTGCACTGTGTATGCTCAGTTGCTTCAGTTGTCCATGACTCTGTGTGACCCCATGGGCCGTAGCCTGCCAGGCTCCTCTCTCCATGGGATTTTCCAGGCAAGAATACTGGCGTGGGGAGCCATGCCCTCCCCTAGGGGATCTTCCTGACCCAGAGATCGAACCCGAATCTTCTGTATTGCAGGAAGATTCTTTACCACTTAGCCATCACGGAAGCCCTTGAACACTGTATACACATGACAAATTAAATGGAATAGCTGCTTGGTTCCATGGTTACAGCCAGAATCGGTGGTGGTGGGTGCGGTGGGGGTACTGTCCAGGGTCCTGAAAAAGGAATGCTAGTTTAAAACGTTGGTGTTTGTTCTCTAAGACGTCTCACATGACTCACTGGAGCGTCTCACAAAACTCAAGAAACTAGTTTACTCGGTATATTTACCCATTCATCACAAGGAATGTTAAGAAGTATGAATCAACAGCCAGATGGAAAGATATATAAGACAAGGTTTGGGGAAAGAGCGTGGAGTTTCTATGCCCTCTCCAGGCACACTGCTCTCCCCACACTTTCACATGCTCAGCAATCTAGTAGCTGTCCTTTTGGATTTTTATGGAATCTTAATTACATAGCTGTGTGTGGGCTCACTCACTAAGTCATGTCCGACTCTTTGGGACCCCATGGACTGTAGCCTGCCAGGTTCCTTTGTCCATGGGATTCTCTGGGCAAGAATACTGGAGTGGATTTCCATTTCTTTCTCAAGGGGATCTTCCTGGTCCAGGGATTGAACCCTCACCTCCTGCATTGCAGGTACATTCTTTCCCACTTAGCCACCAAGGAAACTCAGTTTAAAACATGCATATTTATTAATCTGATAACTCCTTTTCTCTGAGAGTAATGAGGACATTATTAAAAATATTAGGGGAAATCCTCCCTGAATTCTTGTACTCACAGGGCAGAATCTGAAAGACTGCAGTGAACTTCACAGGGCACCTGATATATCCCAATGACAAACTGTTCAGAAAATCAGATGGAAAATGATCAAACAGCTTATCCCAGATGTTTTCTCACTTCGAAGTGATGACATCTGTCACTTGACTAATGAGCATGACAGATGCTGCTGTAGAATTCTGGTTTCAGGTACCCATGAAGGATGGCTATTTCCAGACACCACACACACACACACACACACACACACACACACACACACACACACACTCACACATGACAATAAAGCAAATGATTAGAACAATGGTGGGGCTTCCCAAGTGGCACTAGTGGTAAAGAATCTGCCTGCCAATGTAGGAGATGCAAGAGGCGTGGGTTTGATCCTTAATCCCTGGTGAGGCAACTCACTCCAGTATTCTTGCCTGGAGAATGCCATGGACAGAGGAGCCTGGCAGCTACAGCCCATGGGCCCGCGAAGAGTTGGCCTTGACTGAGTGGCTAAGCACACAGAGCGGTCGTGAGCTGCCATCTGTCGGGTCTACGATGTGACCCAGAAATATTTTGAAATAGCTCTGGGTTACTTTCTCTACTGGCTTAAAACAGATTCAACATCTGTCTGTGAAGGAACTTTAATCCAGAAGAGACTCCAGCTCAGTATGTCTGTGGATCGAAGATGGTAACCTTCTTGGAAAGTCTTTAGAGCTAACTGAATGGAAACATTGCAAGAGATGTCATCTTTGTCCTTGAAGAGTCACTGGTTACATTTTCACACAAAAGCTCAGAGGCATTACCTACAAGGGTTTCTGATGTGAGTTAATGGAGTTTTCGGAGGAGAGAGAATAGGAAATAATGAAGAGCGATGCAATCAGATTGCGAATGTTTGGCTCTTCCAGATGACTGAGCCAGTGAATGGAAAAATGTAGCTTAGCATGGTTCATTATTACTTTCAAAACCTGCAGATAATGACCATAAATGAGGGGGTGCAAGTCAATCGAATAGGGATGCAATTTGGTGACTAGGAAGAATAATAAGCCTACTGTGTAAAAACAGCATTGAAAACAGATTCCTCTGCTTACAATTTATCTTTTAAGGTACGGTAGGAAGAGTGGGGTGGAAAAGAGGTTTATTTAAGTTGAGCAAAAATACTTGACTTTTAGGGAAATGTTCTACTAATGCAGGTAAAGATAAAAATCTAGGGAAACTGGGTTGAGGCCAGATTCAGTATCAGTGACCCATATTTACAAGACAAGTCAGTTGATACATTGTTTTTCCTCTTTGACTGAAGTGGATCAAAATTTCTCTGTAGCTCACTAAGGAGATGAGTGGATAGTTTGTGATAAGAAACAGATCTCTTTCCATTTCTTTCATGAAATCCCTTCCTCCAAACTTTTCTTAACTTCTAGGGCCAAAGATTTCTGTTAAAGGATCCAAGAGGGAGTAGTGAGAAAATGATTAGGGTGACTAATGTGAGAGTATATCTGATAACTACGAACAGTCTGCTCATGGTGTCAATGTCAGTGAGTAGTATTTTTCATGATACAGTGAAGTTCCTTTATTAAGATATGGGCATCACTAGCCATATCAGAAAGTGAAATAGTGTCAGTCACTCAGTCATGTTCAACTCTTTGTGATCCCATGGACTGTAGCCCACCAGACTCCTCTGTCCATGGAATTCTCCAGGCAAGAATACTGGAGTGGGTTGCCATTCCCTTCTCCGGGGACCTTCCCAACCCAGGGATGAAACTCATGCTTCCTGCATTGCAGGCAGATTCTTTACTTTCTGATCCATATCAGACATGGGCCTAAAAGGCTCCTAATGAGGTATGTATTTGTCAAGGTCCATGTTCCTCCAACAAAGGTTACAAAAACAGGTGAGTGCAAAATCAAATCCAGTGAGTGGTAAGGATTTCAACAGCTTAAATGGATTATCAAAAATGAAAACAGTAAATTCGTATGTGTCTGTGAGTCAGGCAGTATCCAAAATCCCGTTAGTCAATATTTCACTCAAGAGAATGAAGCATAGATGCTAACACCACATATCAATAAAGACAGTGGGAGGGTAAGATTAGGGGCTTGGGGCTAGTGTCCTCAAATTGGTCCTAGTCTACATTTCAGTTCTCTAATAAAGCTTTTTTTTCTTTGGAAAAAAATGTAAGAAATTCACTTAACCCTAGAAAGTGAAGTGGAAGTGTTAGTGTCCGGCTCTTTGTGACCCCACGGACTGTAGCCCACCAGGATCCTCTGTCCATGGGATTCTCCAGGCAAGAATACTGGACTGGGTAGCCGTGCCCTTCTCCAGGGAATCTTCCCAACCCAGGGATCTCCTGCATTGCAGGTGGATTCTTTACCATGTGAGTTACCAGGGAAGCCCACTTGACCCCAATCTGTTCTCTCTTTCTCATGCAGTTTTCTTAGGGTGTCAGTGTTTGTCTCAAACTTTCCAAATTTGGAAAGCTATATGAGAATGCCAAGGGGAAGTTAATCTGAACCCTCTGATCTTCAAGACAGCCACTTTCAAAACCTATTTATGATGACAAAACATTCAGCACAATGATTTCCTTTAAAGAAAAAATTTAAAATGTTTGGCTACATCCCATGCAGTTTCATCTACACCAGACAGGCTACTGAATGCATAGGTGCTAAAGAAAACTAGATGATAGAAAAAAATTGGAACTACCTTGGTTTAAAAAGTACAAACCTTTAATGTAAAAACATAAATTTATGAGGTAGTTAAAAGGAGAGTAAGAAGAATTTCCTCCCTTATAAACCATTCAGCTTAAAGGATAGTCACATTTAAAATATGATTCCATTAATTTTAAAATGGTATATCCTCTTCAGACTGCTTCTGTTTTGTTTGTCGGAGTCCTAGTATAAATCATCGAATAGTCATCATTATTTTTACTCTCACATCCAATAAATAAATGACTGTCATTCTAATGAGGGATGGAGGATGGGTATGTGGCTGCTAAATAAAAGTTTATGAGCTGACTTAAATTAACTGTGGGCCGACAGGTTTATTTTTTTTAATGCTTTCAAGGCTCTAAGCAATATATCTCCTAATCTATATTCTACACTATCAAGGGCAGTATGGGAATATGTGATTGTATTTTTAGCGGCTATTTCCAAGTTAAAGATAAATGAAAGATGTTACCTGGGGGAAGACTTGGGATAATTCAAATGCAAGACGCTTTCAATATGCTCATATGGTTAAAAGGAACTGAACAAGGTCCTAACTGGTCCTGTCATTTGAGCAAACAAGACAGAATAGCTGTGACCCCTCACAGGAAGGCGAGAGTGGCTACGAAGTTCACATACCTAGAAAAGCAGAGGGTGAGACGGTGCCATTACTTCTGGAAACCATGACGCTGATTCCTGTCTCCACGAAGGGCACAGAGAAATCCACCACTTCGGAGCGTTCCTCGTTGATGGTGAGTGAGCCAACAGCCATGACCGCCCGCTGGTAGACCACCTGGACGGAAGGCCAAAAAAAGAACCATCTTTACCTATCCTTCCCACCATCCCTGAAGGCCTAGGCGATGAAAAGATGACTTACCTCCCCAATCATCCCGTTCCACACGTTGTTCACTTTTTTGCCGTGCTTCCCATTGGTCACCAGGTAAAGGTCATAGGTGAACTTCACCGTTCTGGAAAGCTTCTTGAGGATATCGATGCAGAACCCCTTGCAGCATTTTTTAACATTCATGCCTTCATTGGTCGAATTGCTGTAGAGAAAATCCCAGGACGGCAGAGGATGAGTAGTGGAAAAAGTGTTCGCAGTCATTATCTACACTGTTCTGCTATTTTTCACATGGGAAATCGAGGCTTAAAATGAGGAAGTGGCTTTTCCAAGGACAAGCAGTAGGTTTATGGCAGCAGAAGTAGAAAGTGTTCTTAATGATGACAGTAATTGTGACAACATGCAATGTTTATTGAGTATCTATTGTTTGCTAGGCACTGAGATAAATGCTTTATATTAATTCTTGGATTAATCTTCATGACATTTCTCTTAATTAGGTAGTATTCAGATCCCCATTATACAGGTGAGAATTATTACCTCTTATTTGTTAAAGCTTGTAAGACATCAAACCTCTTTAGATCAGTTTAGTCATCTGATCTAAACTGAATTTAAAAAAAAAAACTGTGGAAAATGGGGGAGAGGAAGACATGAAATTATCAGAGCAAGGAGAGTTTTGCCTTATTTTTTCACTAAAGATAGAGGTTAGCAATGAAAGTAGAGAAAAATGGGTGCCTTACCTCCTTAGGAAAGGCACTTTCCTTGCTGAAGAAAACTAGGAATTCTCAGCTAAGAATGAGGAGACCTGGGGTCTACTCTGTGCCCAAGTCTATCAACTTAATGTTTCTTGATTGAGTCATATGTCAAATGAAGGCTCATTCATAACATTTTCCCTACATGGCAGGAAGGGTAAACAGTGACACTATTAAATAGCAATGCCCTTCATCAGGAAAAAGCCCTATTAAAATACAGAAGGCATTGCTGTCTTAAAACCTATCAAAACCTACCCAGGTTACACTCGTTGCTTTGTACCAGCCACTGTGCTTTATTTACTTGACCAAGTCATACTCAAAGGACACCCACAGAAAAACCAGAAATGCTTTTAAAAGGGGAGGAAACTGAGGTCTTCCTAATTGATAATAAAAACTATTTAAACAACTCATGTGGGAAGATCAAGACCTCTTTGGGCAATGCGCTTGGTTCCACCTTGTTCTGGGGCGTTCCATTCGCACGACGCTCTGATGCTGACACATGTGTATCACAGGATCCACGCTGCCTGAATATTCCATTGTTGGCACATCTGAGTACTAAAATGAGCTACTGCCGAGGCACTAAAATNAAAAAAAAAAAAGATTTCCATCCAATTACAGGCTTTATCCTTTTGTGAATTCCCCACCAGGGTGGTATTTGTGTTTATGTTTGCATCACAAAGACTATAATCAGCATCTTGGACTCAGCCATGAAACTTTACAGGTCTCCAAAGGGTTTATATATAGATTAGGGAGAGCCCTTTGCCAGAGGCTCTGATTTAACTGTCATTTCTCTTCAATCATAATAAAAGAAGAAACAACTTCAATGTGATGCTGGCTTTGCTGCTGATGACCAAGGAGACCTCCAGGAGATCAGTTCCACCTGGTTCACATCAGAAAGTCACTTGGAAGGGAGATGTTGACCCCAGTATGGAGAGAGGTTTTGAAAATACTGAGGAGTGTGGATCTGGAAACTAGAAAGGAGGTGGAAGGAAGTGGAAGGTATGGTTTGGGGGAGGGAGCAACCAGAAAAGTACAAAAGAAATAATTATTTTAGGAAGGACTGAAGGGGAGGGTTGATTCACCATATGGTTAAGAATATGGCAGTGGAGTCAGATGCTTGAGTCCTGTCTCTCTCATTTACTAGCTGAGCGGCTTTGAATGTGCTTCTTAGTGTTCCAGTAAACTCAGCTTTTATGGTGTTTAAAATGGGCAAAACCACACACCCCCTATTATTGTTGTTGGAAATAAAATGAATGCAAACCAGCTGGTGTAGTTCTAGTCTTTAAAAAAAAATCTATTCTTATCTAATCTAATCTTACCTATTATAATAGAGTATGCTTTATTACATTTCATTACTATTTTAGAGATATTGTTCTCTTGGTATCTCTAATTTTCTTGAAGAGATCTCTGGTTTTCCCCATTCCATTGTTTTCCTCTGTTTCTTTGCACTGTTCACGTAGGAAGGCTTTCTTATCTCTCCTTGCTAGTCTTAGGGACTCTGCATTCACTTGGGTATATCTTTCCCCTTCTCCCTTGCTTTTCACTTCTCTTCCTTTCTCAGCTATCTGTGGGGTTGCAAAGAGTAGGACATGACTTAGCCATGGACCAACAACAAGAAGTATTGTTGTTATCAGTGATACAGGCTATTGTAAAGGATTGGGCATAATTGGGCACATTCAACCCACCGCACCCCCAGACTCACTTGATCTTGACAAACTTCCGGCACGGTACGGTGTTCCTCACACACGTCTCGGTCAGCGGGTCAATGTCTTCCACGATGACAAAGGGGGCCTCCTCGAGGGTGACGATGCTCAGATGGTTGTCGTCGGGCTCACAGTCGGAGAAGGACTTGTACCTGGGCCACACGGCGTGCCTCAGGCTCAAGGTCTGGTTCTCCCACTTGCCCACCTGCGGCAAAAAGATAGAGACATACTTGTGCTTTCCTGCACCACCCGCTTCTCCCAGGAGGAGTCCTCCCCCAGAAGAGGCATGGGAGAAGAAGTCCACCATCCTCGGGGCTTTTCCATTACCTACCTCAACACACACACATCTGTTGTTCGCTAAGAGAGATGGGGATAAAGGGGAAAGCAAACCCATGCCCTGGACTCTCCCCAGACTGAGTAAATACGGGGCTGGAGACAAAGCACAGATGCTGTTAGAGCTCCCCAGCTGACTGTAATGTCCCCCCAGTGCTCAGGACCATTGATGTCATGAAAACAGCAAACAGGTTTCCCTGGTGGTCCAGTGGTTAAGAATCTGCAGGCCAGGGGGAAAGACATGGATGGGTTCCATCCCTGATCCAGGACGATCCCACATACCACGGAGCAACTAAGCCCGTGCGCCACAGCTACTGAGCCTGTGCTCTAGGGCCTGGGAGCTGCAGCTGCGGAAGCTTGTGCACCTCGGATGCTCAGCAACAAGAAAAGCCACGGCAATGAGAAGCCGAGCACTGCAGCTAGACAGCAGGCCCCACTTGCTGCACCCAGAGAAAAGCCCGCACAGCAGTGAAGACCCAGCACGGCCAAGAGGAGCCCAAAAGAGAAAAGCAGGCCCTTTTCGAGTTAGAGAGGCCTGGACTTAAATCCCCCTCTTGCCAGTTGCTAGCTGTACAACCCCAGGCGGCCTCTTAATCACGATGAACATCTGTTTTCTCATCTGTAAATAGACACGATTCCACCTACTTTATAAGGATGTCATGGAATGAAACCAGGCATTTTGAAAAAAGCCTACAGCCCGATGCCTGGCAGGTATTAGGGACTGTGTAAACTCTTCCTGTAAGTATAGAAGAGAGACAGTGAGAGGGAGAGAAATTTAAAAAGTGCTAAGAAAGAGAGAAAGAGGAAAAGGAAGAAGAAGTCCAAGAGCGAAAGGGAGGGAGGTCTGGGTGGGAGGATGAGAGGCTCCCTTCAAGCTCAGATGGGGTTCTATTTAAGTTGCAAATCAGGTGAGCTTTTATCAATCAGGCACAGAGTGGAGACTTTTGCTGCTTAGTGAACACCGAGACCTGTCAAAACAGAATCAATTGTGTTCCCTCCCTGCAGCAGCCGGCATCTTAGCAAAATCAAATTGAAGGCTGTATGTTTTGAACCTTAATGTTATTTGACAGCTTATTGGCACTCTTCGCATACACGCGGGGGGAAAGCTGCCCCCAGCTTCGCACTTTCTCCTTCCTACTCCTGCCCCCACATGCAACTGCTTGACACCGCAGGTCAGCGCTTTATTTGTAGCATCAACCTCAAGGAAAAATACCTCGTCTGAAGAGCTAAGTGCCGAATGTCCGGGCCTGTCTCTGTTGACGTGACCCTCTCACCTCTCCTCCTGTAATGTAAGTGTCACCAGAAATGAATCTCAGGCCCTTAAAGAGAATTCAGACACGCTGGACACCAGGAGAGGTGACGGGGTGTCGGGAGAGAAGGCAATCAGTCTGTTCTCAGAGATGACTTCAGCATCTGAACTGGAAAATGTTTGCTGCTTGTCGAGAAACATGCCACGCAGCCAATTACAAAACTGCCCTGCTTCACGAATACTTTCCTTTTTAAGTTACGGAAGGCGGTAGAGTAATTTGGACAAATAAACACATTCATCGCCTCATGCTGTGATGTGTAACACAGGATAGAGAGAAAATGGAGCCCATCAAATCTGTCATTCATTCAACACAGATTTATTGAATGCTGGCTAGGTGCTGGCATGTGCCTGAGAACAATGAGGGATAAAACTGATCACTTCCCTGCCTTCCAAGCCAACAATAATAAACATGCAAATAGATGAAGATATATTCAGGCTCTTCCTTTTGGAATATGCTACATCCATCCCTTTCTTTTCCATCTCTCTTAGAAAACTCAAACATAACCTTTAAGAGACTGGGTAGTTCGGTGGCCAAGACAATGGCTTTTGGAGCCAAACAAACTAAATGCTGATCCTGGCTTCACCCATTAGCTAAGCAGCCTTGAGAAAGTGGCTTAACCTTTCTGAGCTTCGCTTTACCTATAGAATGTGGATGGACATAGCATATGCTTTCAGGACCATAGTGAGATTTGAATGAGCCAAAAATATACATGAAGCGCTTAGCACAGAATTTCCTTAGCATGTAACATACATGGCAGATACTAATATGTTATCATTGTGGTTGTGCTAAGTTGCTGCTGACTCTTTGTGACCCTATGGACTAGAGGCTTCTCTGTTCATGGGATTCTCCAGGCAAGAATACTGGAGTGGGTTGCCATGCCCTCCTCCAGGGAACCTTCCTGACCCAGGGATTGAACCCGTGTCTCTTAGGATTGAACCCGTGTCTCTTACATCCTCTGCACTGGCAGGCAGGTTCTTTACCACCAGCACCACCTGGGAAGTTAGCATGTAAGATATAGCTCAAATATAACTTAATTTGCAAAGGCATTCCCATGTTCCCTGGTAATATAGAACATTGCTCCCAGCTCCCCCATAGCATTTGATGCTATAATTATAACAATGTCACTTCTGAGCACTTCTATGTGCTAAGGAAATATGCCAATATGACCACTTTGTTTAATCCCCACAAATCCCATATGATAAAGATTATTACTCCAACACCATAGTCCAGGGAACTAAAGCACAGAGAAGTTCTGCAACCTGCCCAAACTTGCACAGCTTTTTAAGTGGTGGAAGCAGAGCTATCCCATGGAATCATCTGAATCCAAAGGCATTTTCCCACTAGCGCTCCTAGTAATTGATCTGCAGTAATCATGTTATTGCTCCAAGATCCTCTCTTCCTTGCAGAGACAACTCCTAAAATCCCAAAGTAACACACACAAACAGAGCCAAAGCCCGCTGAGTTAGCAGAATCTTCAGTGACGTCACTGACCACATCACATACTCTACACCGTGGGAGGCAGGCAGAAGTTCCAGCCCAAGGCTGACTCATGGAGAGACAGGCTACAAAGGCTTATGAGTCCCTGGGGTGCAGTAACTTCTGAGATTTTCTCTAAGTTCTTCCCTCCCTTCCCAACGCATCTAAGTAAACACCCATGGGTCAGCCAAGGAGGGTGGAAATATACGATGGGTGGAAAACTTGATCCAGAGCTGAAGCTGCTGTGTCAACATTGCCCTGGATCCTGAGAGCTTGCATCTCCTTCTCGGAGTCTGATGGGCTCCTGTTCCAAACACCAAAAATCTCAACTCTTAAGATTTTTTCTAGCAGATTGGGGAGAAACAGACAACCTTCACTTTCCCCTCCTATATTCCTATTTACAAAGGGCTGTAACTGAGTCTGGGGTTTGTATACAGGTTTAATAGAGATTCATTTACTCTGTAAATATTTACTGAGTGGCTAAGGATACTGTAGTGCAAACAGCAATATTTTTACTTGCATTGAATATTTAGGCTAATTGGGAAGACACACATGAGTCAAATAATCACACAAGAATATATACATGCAAACTAGGAGGTAAAAAATACAGTATGGGTCTAAGATTGGAGAGAGTGAGAAAGAAATCCCAGAAGGCTTCCCTAAGGAGGTGACACTTAAGCTAATTTGGAAATCCAAGATGAAAGGATGAAAGGATGGAAGTGGGGCACTCCAGGCAGGCAGGGGCCAGATGATGTGAAGCCCTGTAGGTCCTATTAAGGAGTTGAGATTTACCCTGAGAGTGAATCTAGTCTGCTATCTTGAAGAGAGAAAGAACTGCAGAAATCATGATGAATATGTGTTCAAACATAATCTACCTAAAAGTGGAAGCTCTTTATTCGTTTTTTTTCTTTTTTTTAATGATGGAAAAATTTTAACTCAGACAAAAGTAAAATAGTAGAATGGATCTCCATCTTCCCTTTATCTAGCTTCATTCATGACCAACTCATGGCCAGTCCTGTCTCATGTATACTCCCAGTCACTCCTCCCATATAATACTGAAGGAAATCCCAGACATCATAACACTTCATTTACAAATCCTTAATTTGATTGAAACATCTAAATTTCCACTTGCCTAACAATATTATACCTTCACAATCTATATAATTGTGTCTATGTTTTTTAAACTTAAATTTATTTATTTTAATTGGAGGCTAATTACTTTACAATATTGTATTGGTTTTGCCATACATCAACATGAATCCGCCACGGGTGTACATGTGTTCCCCATCCTGAACCCCCCTCCCACATCCCTCCCCATACCATCCCACTGTATCTATGTTTCATTCATTAGATGGTGATACCTCAGTCTAGCAGGNATTGTATTGGTTTTGCCATACATCAACATGAATCCGCCACGGGTGTACATGTGTTCCCCATCCTGAACCCCCCTCCCACATCCCTCCCCATACCATCCCACTGTATCTATGTTTCATTCATTAGATGGTGATACCTCAGTCTAGCAGGGATATGTATATATATTGGGTTGGCCAAAAGGTTTGTTCTGGTTTCTCCATAAGAAGGTATAAAAAACATAAGAAACATTTTGGCCAACCCAATATATTATATAAATATATGCATATTAATTGGTTTTTATGTCTACAGCTTCTAACTCAGGGCCTGGCACAAAGAAGGACTCAAGGGGTAGCTGGTGATGGAAAGAATGAACATAGCACACGTGGCAGAGAAGTGACATTAGATCATTGTAGTTTGTATCGCTTAATCCCAAACTCCTAATTTCTTGCCTTTCCTCTTTGGTAAATGTGTTTCCATGTCTGGGAGTCTATTTCTGCTTTGTAGATAAGTTCATCTTATCATTTTCTTTTTAGATTGCACATATGAGTGATAGGCTGCTTGTCCTTCTCTGATTTACTTCACTTAATGTGATGATATCTAGGTCCAGAGATTAATAAGCGCTATTTTTAGCACTTGGGGCTTCCCCGGTGGCTCAGATGGTAAAGAATCTGCCTGCAATGTGGGAGACCTGGGTTCAGTCCCTGGGCTGGGAAAATCCCCCAGAGAAGGGAATGGCTACCCATTCCAGTATTCTTACCTGGAGAATTCCATGGACAAAGGAGCCTGGCAGGTTACAGTCCATGGGGTCGCAATGAGTCAGACATGGCTGAGAGACTAACATTTTCACTTTTCATTCTTAGCACTGTTTTAATTCTTATAAACACCATATACACAAGAAAAAAAGTGTGGGCAGATGATTTTTATCTCTATCATGAATTTATATATATATATATATATATATAT
>SJYV01044466.1:443064-466205 GCA_006410875.1 Neotragus pygmaeus
GGTTGTATGGGAGAAGGAAAAAAAAAATCTTTGCCTTCAAAATAAACTGAGTTTTGGTGATAAACCTTTAAATGTTTTCAGCAAATAAACTGAAGTTTGGAGGACAAAGAAAAATAATTAACCTTTAATGGAGAAAAGTGATCTTGTTAAAAGAAGTATAGAAAGGGAAAATTAACTTTCCGATGATTTTTTTTATCCATTCTTATTAATAAAATTTAAATGCTGTGCTTTTAGAAACCTAATTGCTCTTCAGCTCCTAAAAGGAGCTGTTTAGTGAAAGGGCAGTGATTGCTTATCAAAATGTTCAGCCAAGATTTTCTCAGAGAAAAGATAATTTCATCTCCAGAAACTGTCATAAGTTAGTATTCATCCCTTCATATCTGGGTAAATCCATGGAAGTGTCACAGAGGCTGCAAAAAGCTGGAAGAAATGATGTTACTAGATATTCGAGACTCTTCTTTCAAAGAGGTGTGACTGATTGTATTGGATCTATTCATGAAATGCTTTTTGTTGTTCAGTCACTAAACCCTGTTCAACTCTTTGTGATCCCATGGACTGCAGCACACCAGGCTTCCCTGTCCTTCACTGTCCCAGAGTTTGTTCAAACTTATGTCCATTGAGTCAGTGATGTCATCCAACCATCTTGTCCTCTGTCACCCCTTCTCCTGCCCTCCATCTTTCCCAGCATCAAGGTCTTTTTCAATGAATCATTTCATTCATTTCCAATGAAATGCTTACAAGAGACAATTAAAATCACCTCACAACTGGTCTCTCCCAAGCCACCCCTAAAAACATACACCTAAACACCAAAATCATAGATCTATCTCTACTCAAACCCTTCCATGACACATACTGCCCACAGAATCAAATCCAGTCTCTTCTTATGTTAATGGAGCCCACAATATACATCCCATCAACCCCAATACTCTCTCTTTCTATCACTTTTTCCATCTCTCTTTTGTACACCTTATACATGGTGGTGGTTTAGTTGCTAAGTCATGTCCGACTCTTTGCAACCCCATGCACTGTAGCCCGCCAGGCTCCTCTGTCCATGGAGCTTTCCAGGCAAGAATATTGAAGTGGGTTGCCATTTCCTTCTCCAGAGGATCTTCCAGACCCAGGAATCAAACCCAGGTCTCCTGCATTGCAGGTGGATTCCTGAACTGCAGGTAGATTCCTGCATTGCAGGTGGATTCTTTACCAACTGAGCTACAAAGGAAGACCTCACACTCTATACATACCCTCACACTAAAATGTATACATGTTACATCTTCAATCACAGATACTCTAACACCTACAAATATTCACACATGTATGTATGTACAGATGTGGGTACAGTTGACCCTTGATCAACGTGGGGTTTAGGAGCACTGACTGTTCGTGCAGGCAGTGAGGACGTGGCCCTTCATATCCATGGTTCCTTTATATCTGCAGATTCAACCCCTGGGGACTGTGCAGTAAGTACTACAGTAATTCACTACTGAAAAAATTCATAGAAGTGGATCCACCCAGTTCAAACTCATGCTATTCAAGGGTCAACTATACACACACACAAAGTGAAGTGTTAGTCACTCAGTCATGTCGGACTCTTTGCGACCCCATGGACTACAGCCTGCCAGGCTCCTCTGTCCATGGGATTCTCCAGGCAAGAATACTTACTGGAGAGGGTAGCTATTCTCTTCTCCAGGGGCTCTTCCTGACCTAGGGATTGAACCCAGGTCTCCTGCATTGCAGGCAGATTCTTTACTGTCTGAGCCACCAGGGTGTGTATGTATATGTACACATATATATGTATATATATGTGTGTGTGTGTATATATGTACATATACATAATACATATCNTCCTGACCTAGGGATTGAACCCAGGTCTCCTGCATTGCAGGCAGATTCTTTACTGTCTGAGCCACCAGGGTGTGTATGTATATGTACACATATATATGTATATATATGTGTGTGTGTGTATATATGTACATATACATAATACATATCACACACTTCACACATATCATATACGTATACATCTACGCATACAGCTACACTCATACCTACTTGAATTCGCTATGTGCACATATACAACTCATCTCCACATACCTGTATAATGACACACACACACATATGTGACATACCTCCACTCTCACTTACAACACTAAGCCACAATGACACGTGCACTTTTCACTTCTCACCACACACACCCTGCGTGACACCCATGCCCCTTCTTTGCCTCCACTACCTCTTCTGCCTGAAATCCCTCTCCTTATCATCCCCACTGACTGAAATCCTGTCCATTCTTTCCACTTCCAGCTTAAACACCACTGCTCCCCTGCAGCCTAGTTCTCCAGCCAGAGTGCATTTTTGAACACTCTTTTTCCCTGAATTCTCTCGCATGTTCATTCATAAGCTCAGCACGTGTGCACCCAGGGCTTTGCACTATGGCAAGCTCTGCAGGAGGCTCTGGGGCTGCAGCTGAGACTAATCCAGACCTGGTTCTTGTCCTCAGACTTTCCTGTCTGTTGAGAAGAGGACTTGGAGCACACTGGACCTCGTGAGATAACATGAGATCATGAATGCAATAACTCCCAGGCTGGGGTGGGCACAGGATGCCACTGGAGCAGAGTACATCCTGCTCTGCAAGGAAACCAAAGATGCTCCTACAGGAAGTGACTTCCAGCCATGAGCCAGAGCAGCAGAGTTGGTGCATGGCTTGTTCTGGAGTTCCACCTTTGTTCTCAGGTGAGAGAAGAGCATAGTAGGAAAGAGATGGGTACTGTAAGAAGACTTTTAACCGGGGAGGGATAAAATCAGTCTGATGTATTAGGACAGTTGTTTTCAAGGCAGTGCAGAGAAAGGGGTTTTGCCTAGAAGATTCTGAACAGAGTAACTGGTCAGGAGGCAGTTAACCTGGAGAAACCTGGTATAGGGCCATACTGAAGTGGGGGGCGGCTGGCATGAACAGTCAGGACCCGAAATTGGTGGAGTCAATACAANAGAGAAAGGGGTTTTGCCTAGAAGATTCTGAACAGAGTAACTGGTCAGGAGGCAGTTAACCTGGAGAAACCTGGTATAGGGCCATACTGAAGTGGGGGGCGGCTGGCATGAACGGTCAGGACCCGAAATTGGTGGCGTCAATACAACTTAGAGATCAACTGTATGACTGCTTGTGGGTGGAGAGCAAGGGCTCAGTTCTCCCTGAATTATAGAATATCTTGCCCAGCCAGACTTTCCTACCTCCTGACCCACATCAGCTATAGTACAGTGCTTACCACAGGCCGGTTCAATAAATATTTGCTGAACTGAACTCGATTCAGACTGTAGCACAGCATCATTTTTACTTAGAATTCAAAGTTAAAAGAGGAAACTTGCCTGTTTACTCAGATCCTCTCCTTGGAGAGAAGACAATAGGGATTGCAAAATTAAAAATCAGAGAAGAAATTTATTAAAACAGATGATGAAAGCAAAGTTCACATTGCCTGGGCTCCAGCTTGACTGGCCCCAGTGAGCTCACTGGGTGATTTCATAACCAGGTGGGGGAAGAAGCCTTAAAGCTAACACTTCACATGTGTAGAAACACCAGAAGACATTTCACTCTGGGTAATAAGCAGTGATTTACTCCCAACCTGGAGAAAATGTGAGGAATTAACTCTTCAGGAAGATGAATTTAAGGAGAAAAACAGAGCAAATAGGAGGCCAATTTCTCTCCACCTGAAATATAAAGTATTCCAAAGGACATAAGATTAATGTCCATGAAGGCTATTTAAAATGACTTAATGTCCGTATTTAGCATAAACAGTGTCATCAATTACCATCACTCCCATGCAAACCTAACACACAAGTGAGCTGATAGCACAGTTGCTGCTGCTGCTGCTGCTGCTAAGTCGCTTCAGTCGTGTCTGACTCTGTGCGACTCCAGAGACAGCAGCCCACCAGGCTCCCCTGTCCCTGGGATTCTCCAGGCAAGAACACTGGAATGGGCTGCCATTTTCTTCTCCAATGCGTGAAAGTGAAAAGTGAAAGTGAAGTTGCTCAGTCATGTCCAACTCTTTGCAACCCCATGGACTGCANCATTGCCCTCTTTTCAGATGATTGCACCATTTGCTTCATAAATATGTTCTTATTTGCCAGACCATCTGGATAAAATTAGAGGTCAGTTTATTGACTTCTTCTCCACCGGCCACCTCCAGTGCATTTGAGCCACTCATTCCCACGAGGGGAAATTCACTTAGAAATGCTTGACTTCGATGATCCTCAATTTAGATAAACCCACAGTGCTCTCACACTGCTGTTCTCATGCCTCTTTTCCAGCATCACTTGGCCACGGTCCCAGGGTCCTCTCTTCTGTCCATTGATCCACCCACTCGAGCCTTCACCTCCTCCCCATTCCAATGCAGACCTCTTCATCTACCACATCAATAGACGTTCTGCCACTTCCACTGCTATCATGCCCCACTTTGTCTTCCTGTCACACCTGCCCAGCACCACCTTTCACCAATTCAGTCACTCTGGCCACTTCCCCCTCTGTAGATCACTCCGTAAATCAAAATATAGAGGTGGAGAACATCACATAACCGCAGAGACCCTTTTGAATGTAAGGATTCCCTCTCTGACCAGCAGTTCTTTTCCCTTTTCCTGACTGGCTATCTTCCGTTCCCTGAAAACTATTTCAAACCTTCACACCTGCCCACGAGGGACCACAACTCCTCCAGCTCCATCCTCACTCCCAGCTGATGAATCTGCTTCTGATTTCACAGTCTATGGATGACTCATAAACCCCACAAGCTTACCTGTCTCTGCACAGTCATCCTTCACCCTTCCTCAACCGATGACAGGGAACTCTTTCCTACTAATCCTATCAGGGGTGACCTGGACATACTCCTGCACCAATCTCTCCAGTGAAACAGGCCTCATCAAGGTTGCCAGTCACTTTCTCGTCATGAAAGCCAACAGGTGCATCCACTTGACGTTGAAAGTCACTCCCATTGTCCTTGAGTCCCCTGCCCTAGACAGTCACGATCCTCCCCTTTCTGGGTGAGTCCCCACCTCTTTGACTTCCCCAGCTCTGCCAAAATCCAAGCCCCTCTTTCTCTGCACACATTTCACACTCCCTGCCCCTCCCTCCTGCCCTCACACCTCTTGTTCAGGCATCTATTACTCACGCTTCAGTTATCATCTCTATGTTGACCTTTCTCAGACATGGCTGTCTTTCACCAGCTCCTCTTCACAGCCTCCAGGAGAGCTCAAACTCTATTAATAGAGTCAGAGCAGAACTCATCATCTTACCTTCAGTGATTTTATTTTTTTAAAAAGCACAATATTTTCCCCCATGTGCCAAATATGAGTTCTTGAAATCTCAACCCTGGAAACAGTCTTTAATTCACCCCTCTCCCTCCACCTCCATTTATGTGAAATCAATTGCCAAGCCCTGAGAGTCCTAATATTTGAATATTTTCCCCTTGTCCACTTCTTTCCTAAGTCAGACCACCACTCATCCTTGGTCTTTGCCTCTCTCTGGTTTCTGCCACTGTCTTCAGACTGCTCCCCCACCATGCCCTGACATCACGCCTCCCAGCCTCTCCTCCCAGCTGCAGCCCAAGCCATCACTCCAAATATCCCTGCATATATGACCATTCCAGTCTCTCCCTTAAAGCCTTTGGATGGTTTTTCTCTACACTCAAAATCAAGTGAATGTGTCTGACTGTGCCCCAAAGGACCCAGTTCATCCCCAGGCATCTCTAGTTCTCTGCATTCATGACAGCCTCCTTTCTGATGGCCAAATCCCACACATGGACTGCCGAATCCCACAGAACTAATCCTAGGCTTCCAAGTACATCAAGCTCCTGTCTCAGAGACAGGTATCCACATATGCTCCTCACGTTGCACACACACACACACAATGGCACCCTTTGACTTGCCCTTCAGAACTCAGCTTAGAGAACAGTTCTTCTGGGAAGCAGACCCTGACGNGCTTCCAAGTACATCAAGCTCCTGTCTCAGAGACAGGTATCCACATATGCTCCTCACGTTGCACACACACACACACACAATGACACCCTTTGACTTGCCCTTCAGAACTCAGCTTAGAGAACAGTTCTTCTGGGAAGCAGACCCTGACAACCCCAGAAAACTGGCCAGGTGACTGCCTTGCTTGTCTTAGAAAGTGTTACAAGTACCTGCACACTCACCTGTCTGCCCAGCAGACCCACTGAGCGTGGGCACTATATTCCGTTGCCTTAGTATCCCTTACACCCAGTCCGGGGCCCCTTACAGAGTAGATACGTAAATGTTAATTAAGTAGACAACTGAATAAGTCAATATCCCAACATGCCCACCATAACCATGATCCTCCTGTAATAACTTGTCAACTTTATGTGGCTTTCTGGTCATACGTACTGAAAATAATGTGGATTTCGGACTTGGTTGAACTTGAGCCTGCATATACCAGCTATTATGCTCACTAGCTGTGCGACCTTGGCTGTGTTTACTTGTTTACTTCCTGGGCCTTAGTTTCCTCCTCTGTAAAGTGGGTATGCTAGGAGTAATGGTACCATATGACTGTTGTGAGAATTAAATAAAACCAGGCCTACAGAACACTTATGACTCTGTGGGCCACTTGGGCACTGCTGCTCAACCAGTGCTGGGTGTTTCAGTATACACAGGGCTCTTGTGGGAATTACATGAGTTACTTATGGGAAACTCCCAGCCTGGCCCATGGTAGGTATTCAGTCAAGGTTAGTTTGCTCCTGTCTACAATGTGCAGGTACTCTTGAAGTTGAAGTTAACCCCTCAATGTAGGACACAGACTGTTATCTTCAGAACAGGAGAGAGCAAGACATTAATTTTACCAAAACTCCAAGCCCAGGTGTTCTATACCAAGATAACCCTTTGGAAATGCACTTGCTTTTTTCCCCCAAAGGGAAACAGATATGTTCTTCACCTATTCTAGATAGAACTGATATTGCCTATTAATATAATTCTGTGCACAGAGAAATTCCTGCCAAAAGCAGCCCAGTGTTATTTTAGCTCTAGCAATAAATCCAGAGGCCTGATGATTATTTTTAATTCCATTTGCTGGTTTGAGGTTCTGCAGAATTAATGCATACCATTAATTTTGTAACTATAAATGTAACCCAAGCCTTCTTGGATCCTTATGCCCCAAAATACAACCTTATGAATGTACTTTGAAATTCTCAGCTGGTGAAGAAGCTGTGTTGGGATGAAAAAGAAAAGACATATAAAATGGAAATTTCAGATAAACTTCTAAGACATACTTGGAACAATCATCCTGGCCAAAGGGCTGAATGCTACTGTGAGGTTAATAATATAAAATCCCCAGAATTTATATAGCTCTTTGTGGGTTACAAGTTGCTATTTATTATGTCATTTCATTTGACCTTCATTGCAGTCATATGAAGGTAGAGGGGATGTTGTTACAATTTTTCAGAGCCATAAACTACTGATCATTCAAGTAACATGGGCCAGAAAAGGACAGCAGATGCGTGAAAGAACTAGAGGCAGTTTTCTGACTGCTGGCCCAGGACTTGCTTAATGGTCTGCGCTTTAGTATTCAACTCCTTGTGTGGGACTCAAACAGAAAACAAAGGGACAGTGATTCTTTAGTATGTTCAGCTTTGAATTTGGAGCCCAGCTCCTTTGAGAAAAAAGAATACCGGCAATAGGTTTTCAGAAACTCACTCAAAATGCATTAAAAAACCCAAAACCTGGTCATTGTCATTAAAGAATCCATATTGCACTTTGCACAATAATTCCCATTTGTTAAACTCTTTCCACTGTGTACCAGGCCCTTTGCTGGCTGTTTCACACACATTATTTATAATCTCTCAAGTTATGAAGTGGCTGGGTGACCATGCTGCAATTAATTCACTTCCCTGGCCTCAATTTTCTCATCTGTAAAATAAAAATCATTATGAAAGCTACCTTTTAGGGCTCTGGTGAACATAAATTGTGATAATGTATGTAATATGTTTGGCTCAGGGCCTGTGGCATAGTCACTGCTCAGAAGTCGTGAGGCTTTGTGCTTTCATTATCTGGAATCATGTCAGAAAAACAAACTGTGTGCTTTTCTCACTTGCATCCTCGACCTCCGGTAGCACTGGGTGACATCCCTGCATTTTAGAATTCAATTGAGGAAGATAATAGAGCTTAGTGATCAAAGCATGGGTTTCAGAATCAGACAAATGAGAGAGGGTCAAAACTCAGTTCAGATTCTTGGATATTACCTGTCTGCTGTATTATTTAGTTTTCTCATTTATAGACTATGATGACGACAGTATCCATCTCATTAGGTTCCGTGTGAATTAAGAAAGATCTTATACTTAAAGCTCTTTCTGACATGCAAGAAGCATTTAATAAATGGTAGCGTTAATATCCTCACAGAAACCCCATGAGGTGGGTATTACCATTGGCTCCATTTTACTGATGGTGAAACTGATCAATCTGAGAAATACAAGGAACGACAACTTTTCAGCTTTGACTTGGGTCTCACAACTATCAGCTCCTTTTTATTGTTGTTGTTTAGTTGCTAAGCTGTGTCCAACTCCTTGTGATCCCATGAACTGTAGCCCACCAGGCTCCCTGGGGTTCTTGAGGCAAGAATACCAGAGTGGGTTACCATTTTCTTCTCCAGGGGATCTTCCCAACCCAGAGGTCGAACCTCCATCGTCTGCACTGGCAGGCAGATTCTTTATCACTGAGCCACCAGGGAAACCTATCTGCTCCTATAAAGTTGATCATATACTCCACTCTCCTAAATGTCTCAGCTACCAACCAGTGCCAGGCTCAACCTGGGCATCAGGCCTTGTCTGCTGACCGTGGTGCTGACCTCGCTTTGCCTGCCTGGACCACTCACTCTCTCACCTTTGGACACAGATTCAGGATTTGGGCTCTGTATTAGACACATCTTTGTCTCCAACTTCTGTCCTGATTGATTTTATAGTATAACTGGATGGGTGTCCCACATTTCTGAATCCTCATCCATTTTCTATGAGATGACAATTTCTGAATGCAAAGGTCAGGGTGTCATTTTGATAATGAAACCTAAATCCTATGTGGATTCAAGGCACCAACTCGAATATTTCTGTGGACAGAGATGTGTACAAGGAACTCTGATCAAGCACCTTACCCTGTCTCAACATCTGCTTCTCTTTTACCTCTAAAATGAGGTTAAATGTTCCTGCTTTTCCACTAAGTAGGGTGGGTATTAAGATCTCTATCCAAATCAGACTCTTGCCCTCCTTTTCTACCATGTAACTGCCTATGCTTCAAACACACTTTAATTGTGGAAAGAAAAAGGATATGCCATCAGCTATAATTTGCTGCACACATAGAGGTCATTATGATGAAAAAAGATAATGAAGGATCAGAGACAGCTCAGACTGTCTCTTTCAGCTTTAAAGTTAAACATAATATAACCAAGGGGACATTGGTTTCTTCAAGTCATTGTAAAACTTCCTCCAAGTGAGTAAGAGTTGACTCTTGTCTTTTCTCAATTTCAGTGTGTTTTTTTTTTCCCCCTCATGTGCATTCCCAGTGGAGTCTTTACGTGCACAAGGAGAGAAATCAAGATGGTTCTGTCCGTATCCCCTTCCTCCTCAAACAAGTCCCTTCTGTCTTTCTTTTTAATTTGCAGAATTATAACTCAAATGGAAGGGAAATAGATTCCAGGAACTCTATAGATATGATGGCTTCCCTGGTGGCTCAGACGGTAACACCTGCAGTGCTGGAGACCTGGGTTCAATCCCTGGGATGGGAAGATCCCTTGGAGGAGGGCATGGCAATCGACTCCAGTAGTCTTGTCTGGGAAATCCCATGGACAGAGGAGTCTGGTGGGCTACAGTCCATGGGGTCTCAAAGAGTTGGACATGATTGAGCGATTAAGCACACAGCATAGAAATGATTGCAATGAGTTTTTAAAAATATTTTCAAAAGACAACAGCTACAGATAATAAATGTATGCTGGAGTAATGAGGGATGAATATGCAGCACATTGCAAGAGTTGGGGGTGACTGATAGCTTTCGATTTTCAGAAGAACGTTAACTGGTTTTGTACAAAGATGCAAGAGACTGATTACATGGCAGGTTTACACACAGCTCAGTGGAATGTTATGGGCTAAGTTGAAGAAGAGATGCCTGGTTCAGTGGAGAATCTCATATTTGTATCAGACCATCACGCACACACTGAAAGCAGGCATGGATGGAGGCTCCCAAGGTAGGTGTCTGTAATTATAGCAATGCCAACCTTCACTATCACTGCACAAATAACCCCATCTACCATCCAGTGTCATCAAAATAAAATGGACTTTATCATCTGACAGACTTGAGCTGCAATCTAGAAGTTGCCATTTACTGACTCTGTAAGCTTGGGCAAGTCATCAATTCTTTCAGAGCCTCATTTGCTTTATATATAAATTGGAGAAAGGATGATAGTAGTCATGTTGAATATCTGTTAAAATGGGGTCAAAGTAATGGATATAAAGCCCTCCCAGGTGGTGATAGTAGTAAAGAATCCACCTGCCAGTGCAGGAGATGCAAGTTCCATGGGTTCGATTCCTGGGTTGAGAAGACAACTTGCAGTAGGAAATGGCAACTCATGCCAGTATTCTCACCTGGAGAAATCTATGGACAGAGGAGTCTGGTGGGCTACATCCATGGGGTCACAAAGAGTCGGACATGACTGAGTCCAACACACACACACAAGCTATAACTAGGACCCAGAAATTATATTTTTTAATTCATCTATAAGCAGACATGTATTTTATAGACAAGAATAACTGATAACAAAGATGAAGAAAGTCTTGAGTGTGTCTTATACAGTCAAGTCACAAAGAGAAAAACAAATATCATATATTAATGTATATACATGGAATCTAGGAAAGATGGTTTAGATGGTCTTCTCTGCAAAGCAGAAATAGAGAAAAAGCTTACAGATTCCAAAGGGGGAAGGAAGACATGGGAAAAATTGGGAGATTGGGACTGACATATATATATATATATATATATATACTATTAATACTAGGTATGAAATAGATAATTAATGAGAACATGCTGTACTTTGTATTCTTTATTATTGATTATTTTATAAAATGTGGGGGAAGATCTCAAGGTAACAGCCGATTTTCTTGTCTTCAGAGAGTAGAAAGCACAGTAAGTCTTCCACAGTTTTGAGAGCTACCTTGGGAATATTCAGTCTTTATTCTGCCTCTCTCTCTGGTCCAACCCAGGCTCCAAAGCCAAGAAAAACAGCATCATGGAAAGTGCTGCCAGTAACACAGATGAGAAAACCAAAGTGCGGCTACAGAAGGCAGCCTGACACAGCCACTTGTAGCCAGAAGCAGATTGCTGGGGTAGTACACTTCACCGTTCTGCCTCTTTTCTTACAGACAAATGTCATTCCTGTCTGCACCATCACTGTGCAAATGGGGGAGATAACAAAAATGACAGACACACTGCTCAAAAAGTAGAGAGCGGGTCCAGACAACAAATCATGGAAGTCTGGTAGCTGTAGGTGGGTGGGAAGCCATCCAGGGACAGCTAGCTAATTGGATAAATTGTGAAATCAAGAAAAAATGAGGAGCCTCAAATGCTGGTGATTTAGTTAATAAAAGGGATCAAATGACTCTCACCCTTTGGATACGGCTTCTTCATCCTTTAGGACTCATGACCGTGTTAGCTCTTTCAAGGAAGCTTCTTCTCATCCCCCTCTTTACACCCAGGCTGCGGAGATGCCCTGCAGTGCCCTGGGCTTACTGCTGCTATTAGTACTCATCTACGCTGTAACTGAAAGTTCATTTCTCTGTCTCTCCAGCTAGACTGTGAGTTTCTTGAGGGCAGGGAAATTGTATTATTCGTTTTGGCTTGATCTACACCTGCGGTACAGAGTAGATACAAGGTAAACAGATTAGCAGTTGGTTGAGTGGTGGGTTTGAGAGTGGTTGACCAGATGGATGGATGAAAGATGGCTGGTCAGATGGGTTGATGGATGGATGAATGGATGGACAAATGGATGGTTTATTAGGTGACTGGTCACTGGATGATTGGCTGGGTGGACAGATAAATAGACATATAGTTCAATCATATCAGACACTCATTGTTAATAATTAATGTCTCTTGAGAGTCCCTTATACTTCAAGATCCTAAAGGAACCAGTCGATCCTAAAGGAAATCAACCCTGAATATTCATTGGAAGGACTGATGCTAAAGCTGAAGCTTCAATACTTCGGCCACCTGATGTGAAGACCCCATTCATTGGAAAAGACCCTGATGCTGGCAAAGACTGGAGGCAAAAGGAGAAGGGGGTGACAGAGGATGAGATGGTTGGGTGGCATTACCGACTTGATGGACATGAATTTGAGCAAACTCTAGGAGACAGTGAAGAGCAGGAGAACCTTGCGTGCTGCAGTCCATGGGGCCACAAAGAACCGGACACTACTTAGTGACGAGCAACAAAAACAACAAAGGAATAATCTCTGAGTCTGCTTAAGGAAACTCTCATTCCTTCCTTCCACTCAACGTTCAAGGCAGATAATACTGACAAGAGCCTCTAGTCCTTTATGAAAATTCCTATCATTAATCCTAGAAACTGTGTCGAGTTATCTGAATGAGCACCAGACTAGGAGACCCACAAGACCTAAATTTGAATATTTTTTCAGCTACTGAAAAAATGCCACCAAATATCTCCAAATCTTCCCTACTCAACAGTTACAGAATACTCCATAGGATTATCATTGTCGCTCAAGTAGAAGGGTAAATATAAAGCCAATGTTGTAAGGTTCAGCTTATAATAGATGCTCAGGAAATGCTTACTATTTATCTGCATTATATTCAGAAGATGACTAAAGTGAATTTTCTTATGTTTACAAACTTATTTTAGAAATAGTCCATCTTTTCCACAAATGAAAGTTCTCTTGGAGCACCTTACCATCTCTGCTTAAAGCTGTATTCTATCTCATTAACCCCAATCTATTCAGAGGCCCTTGCAGTACTCTGAAACAACATAGCATTCCAGGGAACATAGTTAATTAAAAAAAAAAAAAACTTTCCACAAATAAAGGAGGAAGTCTATTCTATGCTCTGCAGTGTTGACTAAAGCCTGGTGTCCATTCTCTTGTTCTCTCTCTTCTTTCCACCGTCCGTCCATCTCTTTCCCTTCTATGATAGGATCTCAGGGCTTTACATTCATCTACAACACAGATGAGTTGATGACCCAGTCTGAAAATAAAAATGGTTTTCATCTGTCTGTACAGGAGTTTCTAGAAATACTTCTGACTGATAGGCTGTTTGAATAATTTACTTATCTGAGATCATTTCAATAATCTATTCACTCATTTTCATAATTGATGGCAATGGCAAATGATCAAGGGTATGGCTTTTGTCTTACATTTATATCATCTGTCAGCTTAAAAATGCCCCACCACTCTCAGACAGCTTCCTTATCAAGCTGAATTTGTGAATTGGGTAGAGATGGATACTGCAGATGACATACTGGTTAATTCTAGCTCTATTATAATACTGCCTAGGTTCAAATTCTGCCTTCACTACTATATGACCTTGGGCAAGTCATTCATCTCATGCAGCTATCAATTTCTCTCCTATACAGTGGAGCTCTAATGATAACTTGGAAAGCAAGGAGATCAAACCAGTCAGTCTTAAAGGAAATCAACACTGAATATTCTTTGGAAATATGCTGGCCAGCTGATGTGAACAGCTGACTCATTGGAACAGACCCTGATGCTTGGAAAGACTGAAGGCAGAAGAAGAAGAGGGAGATAGAGGATGAGATGGTTGGATGGCCTTACCGATTCAATGGGTATGAACTTGGGCAAACTCCAGGAGATGGTTAGGGACAGGGAAGCCTGGCGTGCTGCAGTCCATGGGGTCTTAAAGAGTCGCACACAACTTGGTGACTGAACAACAATAACTGGAGCTGGTATTTACTGATCACCTACTCTGGGCTTCCCTGGTGGTTCAGATGGTAAAGAATCTGCTGCCTGCAATGCAGAAGACCTGGGTTCAGTCCCTGGGTTGGGAAGATCTCCTGGAGAAGGGAATGGCTACCCACTCCAGTATTCTTGCCTTGAGAACCCCATGGCCAGAGGCGCCTGGAGGGCTACAGTCCATGGAGTTGCAAAGAGTCAGACATGACTGAGCGATTTCACTTTACTGTGTGCCAGTTGATGTTTGAAGCACCTGACAGATTATTCTGTTTAACTTTCCCAACAACTCTTTGAGGTAAGTACTATTATCACCTTCCTTTTACATATGAGACAAAATGCAGAGGATGTTGTGATATTTAAGTGAAATAAGGCATTGAAAACACTCTGCATGGTGTCTGGCAAATAACAGGCACTCAAACTAACAGCAGCTGCTGTCTCCTTGATCCTTGCATCAATTAAGAGCACCGTCATTATCATGACCATCATCATCAATCATCTTTACCAATATTCTTATCAATGCATGTTCCCCTAGAGATGTCTTTTCTATGAACCACTTTTTTTTTTTTTTTTTTTTATTTTACTTTACAATACTCTATTGGCTTTGCCATACATCGACATGAATCCACCACAGGTGTACACAAGCTCCCAAATCTAGAAAACTATTAGCAGAATATTGCCTTGCAGAAAAGCATAGTTCAATCCCTGTGCTTTTTAGAGTTGGACTTATGTTACAACTGCAAAAAGGGAAAGAAAGAAAAATTAACCACGCAAGACAGAAATGCACACATGCACACAAGAAGATGACATCACTCGGTTCACTTTGATGTGTTAATTTGCTAGACACCTACTGTCTTCTCTCCACTGTGACCTAACGCACTGTATACCACATAGGTATTTAAAAGAGTCACTGTGTATGACTCTAGGGAAGTCAGAGGCTAATTTTAAATCTTTTGTAATGGCTAAACTTTCCCTCTCAGGGGCTCTAATCATTTGAGAAACTTAATGATCATTATATAAGGAAACAAATGAAAGTTTATGCAGCTTCTGCTAAGGTAGTGATATTACAAAACTCATCTTACAAAAGGGCATTTAACATTAGCTGTGGATTTTTGGAGAATGAAGGAAATACAGAGAGGGAAAGAAGGGGGGGAGAGATGAACCATGTCACTTACAGGTTCACGTCATGTCACTTGCATGACAAATTTCTTCTGGAAATACTCAGTCCAGAAATGCCAAAGCCCAAACCCATGCCTAAAAAAAATTCATTTTAATCTGACTGACTTCTCTCTTTCATGAACCTCTCAGCAAATCATCCAGTCAATGCTCTGTNGTCACTTGCATGACAAATTTCTTCTGGAAATACTCAGTCCAGAAATGCCAAAGCCCAAACCCATGCCTAAAAAAAATTCATTTTAATCTGACTGACTTCTCTCTTTCATGAACCTCTCAGCAAATCATCCAGTCAATGCTCTGTGCTTTCAGTTCTGTTTCTGGAATTTCTCAGATGCCACTGCCAATGCTCCTGCTCACACCCACATTCCCTTTAACCTGAGATACTTAAATACCCCCTTAGAAAATTTCCCAAAGACTCATGCCAATCACCACTTCTTTTTCAAAGAAGTAGTTTAGTTTATGTCTAAGTGAGTAGGCTGTGGGGTTCATATCCTGGCTTTGCAACTTACTAGCTCTGTCATCTTGAGCAAGTTCCTGAACTTCTCAGGGTCTTATCCCCTACACGGTGTTTACCTGGTGGCTCAGATGGTAAAGAGTCTGCCTGAAATGCAGAGACCCGGAGTTCGATTCCTGGGTTGGGAAGATCCCGTGGAGAAGGAAATGGCAACCCACTCCAGTATTCCTGTCTGGAAGATCCCATGGATGGTGGAGCCTGGCAGGCCCCAGTCCATGGGGTCATAAAGAGTCAGACACAACTGAGTGACTAACGCTTATCCTCTACATATGTAAAAGAGAACAGTAGCATCTGCATCATAGTGTTTATCTGATGATTAGATAAGTTAATATATTTGAACGCTTAGCACCCTGCATGGTATATCATCAGTACTGAACAAGTGTTAGCTATTACTATTATTATTTGTATGTTGTTCTCCCATTTGGCTCCTCAACAATACTCCCAAGATGACTCCCCGAAATAAAACCCCACAGCCTATAATTCAAATTCCAGCGTGGTCCTTGATTCCCATAATTTCCCTTTGAACAATCTGTATTCATTTTCTATTGTTATGTAACAGATTACCTCAAACATAGACACTTGAGACAATGCCCCTTTATTACCTCACAGTTCTGTAGGTTAGAAGTTCAGCCAGGCTCAGCCGGGTTCTCTGCTCGGGAACTCATGGGGCCAAAACCAACCTGTGAGCCAGCTGGGCTCATAGCTGCAGGATCTGGGAAAAATGCACCTCCAGACTCACTCAGGTCATTGGCAGAGTTCAGTCCTAAAGGTTGTAGGACTGAAGTTCTTGTTTCCTTCCTGGTTGTTGGCCAGAGTTTAAACTCAGCTCCTAGTGGTCATTTGCATTCCCTGTCATGTGGCCCCCTCAACCCTCAGATCCAGCAGTCAGACCATTCCTGCTTGGGCTCAAAACTCTCTGAATTCTGCTATTAGTTTCAGAAAACTCTCTACTTTTAAAAGGCTTATGTGATTAGGTTAGGCTCACCCTGCTAACAGTCCTTTTGATGAACTGAGAATCAACTGAAAAACTTCTTTTGCTACCTAACATAACAATCACAAAAGGCTGTCTCATCATATTCACTTTCCAAGAGAGGATTACAGAAGAGTGAGAGTCATTGGGAGTCATTCTTAGAATCCTGCCTACCATACAAGGCAGAATGCTTCAAACTCACTGAACTCTTCCTCAAATAAGCCTTGAGCATGCTTGCCTCTGGACCTTGGCTTTCGATGGTCCTTCTTCATGGAAGAGCCTCCTTATACGAGCTAGCCCTTATACGTGTCCAGAAGGTCTAATCTGAGACCTTGTTCAAATGAGAAGCCCTCTGTATGGATGCCCTTGACCCTCTTGCCTATACATAACAGATCCCTTCTCTAAATACCACAGACTTTTAGATTCGAGCATCTTCTGTGGCACATTTCATATTGTCTTGTAGTTATGAGCATCTTCTCATAACCTATGACTCTCTAAGGCTGGTCTATGTCTCACTGCATCGCTCAACAGTGCTTGCACATAGTAGGTACTCAGGAAATTTTGTTTGATGAAATGAATATGTGACTAAATAAGGTTTATATACTCCAAGTTCAACCATCTCTATTTAAGGGAGATGCTTTTAACTGAAAAAATTAATCACTTAATAACTCAATATTTATGGAAGACATACTAGGTGACAGGAACTGTACTACATCCATAAACAACATTTTACTTGGCATTGTTACTGTCCCACTCAGCAGAGATTACTCTTGGTGCAAAAAGACACCACTTTTCTTATTTCCTTTTCTTCTGCACCACTGCTCTTAAACACTGCTACTAAGCAGTGTATTCCAAAAGAAGAAAGACAACAAAGGCTAAGAAGCAGGAAGCCTTGATAACTAGGATGACCTAGATCAAACCACTTTTTTTTCAGGATGACAAAGAGTAAATTCATGTCCTAAAGCAGTGGTTCTACATATTTAATGGGCATCGCTAGGGGAGCTTATGACAAAGCAGAATCAGAAATGATTCTTCCATAGGTTTGAGGTGGTGCTAATATTTTGACATCTTTTCCATGGTGACTCTGATATGGCTAGCCCATGGGATTTTATTCAGTAATCTTTGAGTGTTCTGTTGAAGAGCTTGAGATGCAAGAACAACATAGAAATATAAAAGAACCAAAATATTAACAGTATCACACTTGTAAACTGACCATGTTAAAAGATGTTCCTTATTTGGAAAGGTTCATGAGAAAGTTCTTTCATTCTTATATTCATTCTCGGTAACTATCCATTCTAGTTACCGAGTCTCAGCTACTGTGTGCCAGAGATAGAATGGCAAAAGAAAAACCTGAAGACGAACAGTATTTCTTCAATGCTTGTCAGAGCCAGAATTCACGGCATCATCAACGCACCACCATAGTTTTTCTAAGCAAAGCGAGCACATAGGAGAAGGCATAACACATTCCTGGCTGCGTATAGGATATGTAAACAATGCACTTCAGTTTTAACAATTCGCACAACTGCTCTATCAATTGTCACTTACTGGTGTCTTCTCAATTACAATTTTCCTTCATGATTTCGTCAACATAATCATTGGAGTATGTGTGTGCAGATGCCAAGCATAATGTCTCCATAAAAACTTCTGTCTCTTAGCAGGATGAACCTTTTGGCAGGTAACTGATACTGCACATACACGCACACACACACACAAGCAAACACACACACTAGAAATGTGCACGTGAATCGTGAGACTCACTCAGCCATCTATGTTAAATATGATGGGAAAGTGATAGAGGGGTAGTTGAAATAGAATGATTTAGAAGGGAGGGAGTTACAACTTTCTATAATTAGCAATCCCATCATGAAAGAACTGCACCCCCTGTATACATCATTGTGGGTGACAGCCTCGATAGAGCTGGTAACACAATGATATGCCACAGCCAGAATGGGGGATCAATCTTAGCTTTTCCTAAGATTTCCTTTATCATATCTGTACTAGGAATTCCCTAACTGTCATCTGCTTTGTTATGCATGAGATTCAGAGGCAGTACAATTCCCTACTTCAAGGAGCCAGATTGGAAGGTGGGACTTCAGTAGAATGAAAAAGAAAGAGCACCTGTGAGATGTGATAAATGCTGATACCCCAGGTTCCAACTGGCTGGGTTTGAGTGGAACCTGCTGCATCCAGTGAGAATAAGGAGGTGGTGTCACTCTACGGATGGGAGGAACTCCCTTCATTTCCCCTCTAAAATATCCCTTCCCACTACCCGTTATTGAGTATGATGTAAGTATCAGGAACGCAGTCTGTGGGGTCAGGCAAGCCTCCATTCACATCCTGCTTCTGTCACACGCAGGATCTGAACCTAGTCCCTGGCCTCCCTGAACCTGAATTTCCATTTATGAGGCAAGGAAAAGAATACCTACTGTAGATGAGGTGTTGAAATGACTAAAGGAGATCATGGATACAAACTGCTCAGCACAGTTCTTGATATAGAGTAGATCTTAGTAAACACTGGCTAAAGTCAGCATTCTCAGCAGATTGTATAGAGGCCCTTGTAGGCACTGAAACAGTACCTTGTGGTGCAACTGAAGAAACACGTGGAGGGAACGGATCTTTCTCTGGTGGGGCTCACAGTCCAGGTGAAGATGAATGTGCAAGCAAGCAATTATAGTGTAAGCTGTTAACACTCTTAGGGGCTAGTATATAGGTTAGTACAAAGCAGAAAGGACTCACCTCACTTTGGATTATCCAGAAGGGGTGTCCTTGGCAAAAAGAGGAAAATGTTAAAAAAGATAGGATCTGAGACAGAGAATGGGCAGATGACAAGCAAATATAAGGGCTTGGGAGATCTTAGGAGGATAAGAATGAAGTTTTCTGTGATGGGACCCGGGAGAATAACCATATTTGGGAGAGGAAGATGATGACTTGTTTTGAACAAGATAAAAGTTGGAGGGCTATAGGCGGTCCATGTTAGGGTGTCCAGGTGGCAAGTCTGGTAGACCAGGAGCTATCTGGGCTGGAGACAAGGACCTGGGAGTTATCACAGTGAGGAAAGCAGCTGAGACCAAGGGTACCACAAAGGATGCAGACAGAGCGGTCAGATTAAAGGGGGCAGTGGGTGTATGAGAGATGGGAGATAGACCCTCCCTTCTGTCTTCTGGGGCATCTCTATTGTCCTCAATTAGCTTCCCTGGTGGCTCAGATGGTAAAGAATCTGCCTTCAGTGCAGGAGACCAGGGTTCGATCTCTGGGTCAGGAAGATGCCCTGAAGAAGGGAATGGCTACCGATTTCAGTATTCTTGCCTGAGAAATCCCATGGACAGAGAAGCCTGGTGGACTACAGTCTGTGGGGTCGCAAAGAGTCATACATGAATGAGTACACACACACACAGAGCTTGTCTGTATGTTATATTGATATGCACACATATTTTCATTTTAAATCTGGTATAACCCTAAAATGGTAAACACAATTATTTCCAAAGGATTTTTTCAAGTAGTTAATAAGAAAGTTATTCAATGTAGAGAAATCTAATCTATTACTCAGTGTCCCCACCCTCAAGAAGACTTCCCCAACTAACCAAGTCAAGTCTACCCCTTTCTCCCTGGAGATGGCTCAGTCATGAGCTACTTGGGGAGAGGGGGTGGTTTCCTACCTATCTTTGTCCCCGACCCTGGTGCAGATGAAATGTTGGCCACCGAGTTGGCCCACAGAGGGTACTGACTGTATTGGCCCAGGCTGCCAATTGGCTTGTATCCAGGATATTATTTTCAAGCACCTCTGGGCTCCAATACTTTGGCCACCTGATGTGAAGAGCCAACTCATTGGAAACGACCCTGATGCTATGAGAGATTGAGAGCGGGATGAGAAGGAGACCACAGAGGACGAGATTGGTGGGATGGCATCACCAACTCAATAAACAGGAGTTTGAGCAAACTCCAGGAGATAGTGAAGGACAGGGAAGCCTGGTGTGCTGCAGTCCATGGGGTCACAGCTGAGCGACTGAACAACCACTGGGAAGGCTTGAGCTCGTTATGCTCCAGTGCAGAGCAAAGCCATNAGTTTGAGCAAACTCCAGGAGATAGTGAAGGACAGGGAAGCCTGGTGTGCTGCAGTCCATGGGGTCACAGCTGAGCGACTGAACAACCACTGGGAAGGCTTGAGCTCGTTATGCTCCAGTGCAGAGCAAAGCCATTGGAAAGGGGGAGAGAAGCAAAGGGCGTGGAGGTTCCAGTGTGCTGGAAGGAAGCCTGCTCAGCCCTGAGCTCCGTGTCTGCTGAACACAAGCAGGCTGTGCACGGCATTGGAACTGTCCACCCCTGCTGCACACAAAGGCCCAGCAGAAAGCCAGTGTCCCTCTAAGGGCTTGTCATGTTGCCCAAGACACCCTCATTACATGCTGCTGCTTCCAGGGACGCTACTGGATGACCTCGGAGATGAAAAGAAATCGCCTCTGAGTCCCAGACCTACAGCTACCCCTTTCTGCAGGCCTTCCCCTCTGCTGACCTGCCTTATCAGACTATGCTGCTGGGGAGGACTTGCAGGATAACATGACGGGTATTTACCTGCTCCACTGGCTTCCTCTTTCTTCAAGACAGAAACACAAGGAGCTATTTCTGAAGCACTGGATCCCCTGAGCACCGAGAGAACAGAGCAACTACAGGAAGCATTTGTACATTCTAAGCTCGACTCGGCAGCAATTCCCCGAGCTGCCTTTTTTGGGGGGGAAATTGCTATATTTCAACAGAAATTTGAAGGAGGACACACAAACTATTAAAAATGTATTTTTTTTTTCTGTAGATGGAAATGGAGTCTGTCAAGGGCAGTCTTCTTTTATGCAGTGTTATCAACTGCACTGCAGTGACCTCCCTTGTAAATACACTTTCTGGCAAATGAGCCAGGTCCAAAGCAGCAAGGAGAATTCACAGGTGTGAGCCAAGCCTGACCCAAGACTGGTGAAATCTGACCAACAAGAATGATTTTACAGCTTCGAGAGTGATCCTCCGATTGTGTAACTTCAAAAGGTGGAAAAATAACTCCCAAGTGTAAACACCAAAGGCAGACAGATAGGCTTGAGTTCTCTACCTTCCATTATGGATAAGAAAAAAAAGTAAGCTGCATTTTGACTTTCCATTTGCAAGAGGAAAGAGAGGCCAGAATTTGAGAGATGAATAAAAGAAAGTGAGGATACAGGAAAGCATTACAGCAAAGAAAAATAAAAAGCATGTTCAAGGTCTCAGATGCATAAAGGAACCAGCTCAGACATGGAGATGCGCGCCACTTAGGACAGTACATCAGGGTACATCAGAGAGAAGAGTGGCACTAACTCCTGGGGACAGAATCCAAAGCTCTCCTGAAGCATCACCAAAATGCATAAAACCCCACCCCATCCCTCTCCACTAGAATCTAAGTTCAGTGAATCAGAAATTGCTTTCTTGTCTGTTCTGTTCACTGCCAGATTCCAAGCACCAAGAATGGTACCTGGCACACACACCAGGCCCTGAATAAACATTTGTGGAAGGGATGAACAAACCAAGTTGTCACTCAGAGCTTGGGTGTACCACATAAAGGGAATGTTGTGCAAGTGTTCAATTAACAACGGTTATTGTTGTCATCAATAGTACTCATGTCATGGAGTTGAGTATGAAAATTCAGTAAACATCGGTAATTAATTGCACAGGGTATCTCAGTTTGAATGGCTTCAAAACATATCTTTTAATTAAGATGCAACGGCATGCAGTAAAATAATCAAATCTTTTGTGGTGGCTTGATGGATTTTGACAAATGTTTGTGACAGGGAATATTGTTATAACACTAGAAAGTTCCTTGTGCATTTTTCCTATTCATTTTCTCCTCCATAAAAACAACCATCATTCTGATGTGTGCATGCTAAGTCGCTTGTGTCTGACTCTGTGTGATCCTTTGGACTGTAGCCCGCCAGGCTCCTCGGTCCATGGGATTCTCCAGGCAAGAATCCTGGAGTGGGTTGCCATCCTCCAGGCATCACTCTGATATCTGACCCCACAGACTAGTGTTGTCTCTCCTTGAACTTCATACAAATGGAAGATGATACACAGTATCATCTTCTGCATCTGGCTTCTTTTGTTCAACATAATGCTCCTGCAACTTATCCACATTGTTATGGGTATTACAAGCTCACAACTTATTCATGCGTAGCAATCCATTTTATGGGTTTCCTTGATAGCTCAGTTGGTAAAGAATATGCCTGCAATGCAGGAGACTCCGGTTCAATTCCTGGGTCAGGAAGAGCTGCTGGAGAAGGGATAGGGTACCCATTCCAATATTCTTGGGCTTCCCTTGTGTTTCAGCTGGTAAAGAATCTGCCTGCAATGTGGGAGACCTGGGTTCAATCCCTGGGTTGGCAAGATCCCCTGGCGATGGGAAAGGCTACCCACTCGAGTATTATGGCCTGGAGAATTTCATGGACTGAGCAAGTTTCATTTTCAATCCATTTTATGAATATATATATATATTTACATTGTTGAATAATATATTCATATACATATGAATATATATATA
>SJYV01044466.1:467103-522485 GCA_006410875.1 Neotragus pygmaeus
TCCTCCAGGCATCACTCTGATATCTGACCCCACAGACTAGTGTTGTCTCTCCTTGAACTTCATACAAATGGAAGATGATACACAGTATCATCTTCTGCATCTGGCTTCTTTTGTTCAACATAATGCTCCTGCAACTTATCCACATTGTTATGGGTATTACAAGCTCACAACTTATTCATGCGTAGCAATCCATTTTATGGGTTTCCTTGATAGCTCAGTTGGTAAAGAATATGCCTGCAATGCAGGAGACTCCGGTTCAATTCCTGGGTCAGGAAGAGCTGCTGGAGAAGGGATAGGGTACCCATTCCAATATTCTTGGGCTTCCCTTGTGTTTCAGCTGGTAAAGAATCTGCCTGCAATGTGGGAGACCTGGGTTCAATCCCTGGGTTGGCAAGATCCCCTGGCGATGGGAAAGGCTACCCACTCGAGTATTATGGCCTGGAGAATTTCATGGACTGAGCAAGTTTCATTTTCAATCCATTTTATGAATATATATATATATTTACATTGTTGAATAATATATTCATATACATATGAATATATATATATATAATGTATATAGCCTTGTTGATGAATCTTTGATTTCTTCCTGATGTTTTGCTATTATGAATGTCTTTCACAAATATTACTTCTGGGGTATATTTTTACATTTTTTGCAGTAAATACCTAGGAGTGGAATTGCTGGATCATACCTAGGCGTGCTGGATCATACTGTTAGTCACTCAGTCATGTCCAGCTCTTTGTGGCCCCATGGACTGTATCCCACCAGGCTCCTCTGTCCATGGGATTCTCCAGGCAAAAACACTAGAGTTGCTGGAGTGAATTGATGGAGTGAAATTGCTGGATCATAAGGGTTTTNCTGTTAGTCACTCAGTCATGTCCAGCTCTTTGTGGCCCCATGGACTGTATCCCACCAGGCTCCTCTGTCCATGGGATTCTCCAGGCAAAAACACTAGAGTTGCTGGAGTGAATTGATGGAGTGAAATTGCTGGATCATAAGGGTTTCCCTGGTGGCTCAGATGGTAAAGAATCCACCTGCAGTGTAAGAGACCTGGGTTTAATACCTGGTTGGGAAGATCCCCTGGAGGAGGGCATGGCAACCCACTCTAGTATTCTTGGCTGGAGAAACCCCACGGACAGAGGAGCCTGGTGGGCTACAGTCCATGGGGTCACAAAGAGTCAGCCATGCCTGAGTGACCAAACCACCACATGTTCTTAACAACACTTGGTGTTGTTGGTCCTTTTCATTTCAGCCAAGCAGCGGGTATGAAGTGGTAGTTCACTGTGGTTTTAATTTGCATGTCTCTGATTATCATGGATGTTAAGCATGTTTTTATGTATTTAATGGCCATTTGACTAAATTTTTTTTGTAAAATTCCTAAGTCAATATCCCATTTTAATTGTGTTGATTTTATTTTTATTATTGATTTATAGGAATTCTTTATATATTCTGGATATGAGTCCTTTGATTCAGATAATTTTTTAAAAATATTTTTTTCTGAATGTGTGGCTTGCCTTTTCCATTTTCTAACAGTGTCTATACATGGACAAAAGACTTAAATTTTGATGGAGTCCAGTTTATTACTTTTACTATATGCTTTCTTATAGTTCAAAAATATCTTCCTAATTTTTTCTTACAGAAATTTTACATTTAAGTCTGAAATTTATTTTAAGTTTTTGGGTATAGTATGAACTGAGTCAAGGTTGCTTTTTGTTTGTTTTGCTTTTTTTTTTCTTCACTAAGAATATCCAGTTGACCTAGCAGCACTTACTAAAAAGGCTTTCCTTTCTCCCTTTGTTATAATTTTCATCAAAAATCACTTGAATGTATATTTATTAACCTATTTTCATTATCTCATCATTATACAAGATATTAGCTATAGAATTTTCATAGGTAACTTTGATCAGATTGAGGAATGGCCCTTGTTTATCAAGAATGGATATTGGTACATACACTACCACGTGTAACACAGATAGCTCGTGAGAAGCGGCTGTACAGCCCAGGGAGCTCAGCTTGGTGCCTGCTGATGACCTGGGCGGGTGGGATGAGGGTGTGGGAGGGAGGCTCATGAGGGAGGGATACACATACACATACGGCTGGTCCATGATGCTGTACAAAGAAACCAACACAGCACTGTAAAGCAATTATATTCCAGTAAAAAAAAAAAAAAAGGATATTGGATTTTGTCCAATGCTTTGTCTGCATCTATTGAGATGATTATATAATTTTCTCCTTATTATGTCAATATGGCAAATTATATTGATTTATTTTTTGATGTTAAACCAATTTTGCATTCCTAGAATAAACCCCACTTATCCATAATGCAGTTTCCTTTTCCAATATATTGCTGAACTGTGATTACTAAAATACTGAAAATCTCTGGGTAGATTTGCATTATTTCTTTTAAAAATATTTGATAGATAGAATTTACAGTGAAGCCATTTAGGCCTGAAGCTTTGTTTTTTAAATGGGAAGGGTTTTAGTTTTGAATCAAGTTTCTCAGGAACTATTCAGATTGGCTATTGGCTTTGTTGATTTTCTTTACACTTTATGTTCTACTTTGTTGATTTTTACGCTTATCATATTCTTTCTCTACTTCATTTGGGTTTAGTTTGCTCTGTTTGTTATCTAGTGCCTTAATGTAGAAGCTTAAATCACTGACTTTACAATTTCCTTTTTATAAAATTATAAGCATTGAAAGCTATGGATTTCCCTGTTAGCATGTCACCAACTTTATTCTTCAAATTTTGATATGTTGAGCTTTCACTGTTGTGGTTTGGTTGCTAAGTCACGTCCAACTCTTTTGTGATTCCAGGTACTGTAGCCCACCGGGCTCCTCTGTCCATGGGATTACCTGGGCAAGAATACTAGAATGACTTGCCATTTCTTTCTTCAGGCAGTCTTCCCGACCCAAGAATCGAACCAGTGTCTCCTGCATATCTTCTTATCATTAATTTTTATTTCAATGCTGCTATGGTCAAAGAATGCACTGGGCATATTTTAATCCTTTTAAACAGACTTATTTTAGACTCCAGCATATAATCGACTTTGGTCACCATTTCAAGGGCACTGAAAGGAATGGGAACTTTGTAGCTACTGGATGTAGCAGCACAAACTCTGAAGCTTCCTCTTCATCATCACCCCACAGGAATCTGTCACTGGCCCCCTACTCCAAAGGCAATAATTCTGTTTGCAGTCTTGTCTTCTGATCCTAGTTAAGTATAATATGACTTCCATACTATATCCCATGTCTTCCTACGCCTAGGTCTGATGTGCCTAGTGAAGACAAATCTGGGGCTGCTAAAGTGGTTCAGAGACGTGGCACTGCTTGTCCAAAAAGATGTGATAACAATATTGTCCTTTTTCCTTTTCATTATCTTTTATTCTGCTTTCCATGTGATATTGTGATGACTAATTTGGCTCAGATCATGAACTCCTTATTGCCAAATTCAGACTTAAATTGAAGAAAGTGGGGAAAACCACTAGATCATTCAGGTATGACCTAAATCAAATCCTTTATGATTATACAGTGGAAGTGAGAAATAGATTTAAGGGCCTAGATCTGATAGATAGAGTGCCTGATGAACTATGGAATGAGGTTCATGACATTGTACAGGAGACAGGGATCAAGACCATCCCCATGGAAAAGAAATGCAAAAAAGCAAAATGGCTGTTTGAGGAGGCCTTACAAATAGCTGTGAAAAGAAAAGAAGTGAAAAGCAAAGGAGAAAAGGAAAGATATAAGCATCTGAATGCAGAGTTCCAAAGAATAGCAACNTGTTTTTTCCAGTAGTCATGTATGGATGTGAGAGTTGGACTGTGGAGAAAGCTGAGCACTGAAGAATTGATTCTTTTGAACTGTGGTGTTGGAGAAGACTCTTGAGGGTCCCTTGGACTGCAACCAGTCCATCCTAAAGGAAATCAGTCCTGGGTGTTCTTTGGAAGGACTGATACTGAAGCTGAAACTCCAGTACTTTGGCTACCTCATGCAAAGAGTTGACTCACTGGAAAAGACTTTGATACTGGGAGGGATTGGGGGCAGGAGGAGAAGGGGACGACAGAGGATGCAATGGCTGGATGGCATCACTGACTCGATGGACATGAGTTTGAGTGAACTCCAGGAGTTGGTGATGGACAAGGGAGGCCTTGTGTGCTGTGATTCATGGAGTCACAAAGAGTCAGACACGACTGAGCGACTGAACTGAATTTGAGAGCTGAGAGTTGAGTTATGGGGGAGGAGGAATGTCACTGGGCCAAATGTTGCCACTATACTCACATGGTCATCTCCAAACTCCCTGTGAAGTCTCTCCTCTCTGACTCAGGACACAGCTTGTGTGGTATGTTAGATAAGCTTTTCCTGTACACTGAGTTTTTATATTTTTTAATAGTTAACATGCATGTACTGGAAAGTGTGCTTTACAAGAAACAGAACATCCCTCTCCAAACCATGACTTGAAGAATGGATATGTTTAAGTTTTGGAATTGATTGGACTCAAAGCAAAAGACCAAACAAATGAAAATATAGGGGGTTCACTCATAGGGCCAAATGTGTGACTACGGTACCAAGTTATGAGGCTTAGACAAACTGGTGTGATCACTGCCATAGAGTCAATACTTGCTACTGTAATGATGCGAACCAAACTTCACTGACTTTAAATTATTCCAAGTCTTTCCAGGATGCTCCCTACTCAGATCTGTGAACCCAATGCAGAGAACAACACACAACTGCCCGAGTTCACCCAGGGAAAGCACCTCCATCGCGCCTGACAGTATCTGTCTGTCTTGTTCCCAGCGGGGCCCTGAGATGGCATCTGGAGTCGCTCAGGGGGATATGCTTTGGGAAAAGGAGGAGTGTGAGCCCGCTTATTGCCCATCCTCTCCTGCCTCCCCTGTATTCAGCACATGGAAGGATGCTCACCTTTTCCCACTCACGGTCCTTGTTCAGCACGATGACCACCAGTCTGGGATGCACCTGGTAGCCTTCCTCAGTGAAGGACAAGTCTTTGCCATCCCACGTCACATTGACCATAAATCTGGAGAAAGGAAGAGAGAAAGACAAATGTTTAGGGAAAAATCTAAGAGGTTTCAGACAAATGAGTGGATGCCACCATCCGTGTAACGCTGAGAAGGTGTAAACTCATTGCCAGCAGCCTCTACCTGTGGAAGCATCGGTACCTTGCAGGCTCTGCTAATCTCCATGCATTCTTTTCCGTGAGCCTGTAATCACTCCCAGACTCCCGTAACTGGTTGCAATTAACAGATGAGTTGGAACATTTTTGTTCTGTCAGACTACAGATCAGGATCTGAAAGCATCTTAAGCTACTCTAAAGGAAACTGCTTGCTCACAAGCCACTTGGTATACAACATCAAAGAAATGATATCCCATTAATTCATTATCTGTTCAACTAATATTTATTAACTATTTGCTACATGCCAGCAATCAGCTAGTTGGCTGGGGATAAACAAGAAAACAGACATGATCCCTGCTCTCCAGAAGCTTATAGTCTAAGAGAGAGGACAGGTATTAATTGGTTAATCACAGATATATGACAAGTGTTGGGCTTCCCGGGTGGCTCAGCGGTAAAGAATCTGTCCGCAATGCAGGACACGTGGGTTTGATCCCTGGGTCAGGAAGATACCCTGAAGAAGGAAATGGCAACCCACTCTAGTATTCTTGCCTGGGAAATCCCATGGACAGAAGAGCCTGGTGGGTTGCAGTCCATGGGGCTGCAAAGATTCAGGCATGACTTTGTGACTATACAACAACCGATGACAAGTGTTACGATGGCGGGGGTAGGGGTGTATGTACTCCATGAAAGTGAAATGGGGCTCAGACTAGGCTTTTAAAGGGAAGTGCAGCTTGACCTGAAGAATGAGGCAGCATTAACTAGATAAGAAAAGACATGAGCACACTCCAAGCAAAAGGGGCAGCATGGGCAAAGGTCCTGTGGTGGTGCTTACCAAGGACTGAGTGCAAACCAGTGCAGCTGAAGCAGAGAGCACCAAGGGACTGTGGGGTGTGGTGTGGGTGAGAAGGTGAATGGGGCAGACAGTGCAAACCTTTTCAGGCCATTTAGGGAGTTCTGTCTTTGCTTTAAAACAACAGAAGGACATCGAAGATTTTAACCAGTGATATAATCAGACTTGAAGGTTGTGTAGAGAACAGGCTTGCCGAGGACCACAAGTGAGTATGGGGGACTGATTACAGTGCTCTTGTTAATCCAAGTTAGAGACGATGCTGGCTTTGACCCCAAAAGAGGAGGAGAAGGAAGAGCAGGAGCCATAACACACAGGACCAAGTGGAGAAGTTTTAAGCAGGTATTTAGGGATAGGTCAGATGTGAGGGTGCAGGAGAGAAGCATCATGAGTGGGTCTTCAGTGTCTGCCCTGTTCAACATCCATCAGTTATCTTTATCACAGGGGATGCTTGTCTGCCTCTCAATACTCCGTCTCCAACCCTCCCTCCTCAAAACCACTTGCCTGTAGCCAGGCTCAGTGCTGACATGAAGCAAGACAGGATCTGGGAGGGAAGGTTCTCAGGGATTCACATGTCCTTTTCAGCTTGAGAAAACTGCGATGCTGTTAAAGATGTCCAGAAAACGTAGCACTTAGCAGATAGTCAGCAAATGCAGTATGGTGGCCAAAAGCAATCAGACACCCCCAGAAAGGCAGGGTATCTCAAAGCTGCAGGATTTTCTTGCTTTATATTCCCTTAACAACAAAAGCAGCTAAAAAAGTAAAATACTAAGGAAGAGGACTAGACTATAAAAACAATTCCACATAGAGTGACTGGCCTGATTGATTACATGTCTGCCCCTGGGCAGCCACAGTGCACAAGACCGGACTGTGTCTTCTGGGGAAAGACTCGGGTCTCCAAGGTGAAGAAAGTGGGGAAAAGGCAAAGAATATTTCTGTGTATCCATTCAAAGGCCTCTTTGAGTCTTTAAAAAATCATGTTTTTCAAGAAAAGTTAATGGCATGAAGATAATTCTCACTACTTACTGTTAAACAAGCAGAAAAGAAGATAAAAATAGGGTTTGTCTATGCATGGAAAGATTCCAGGTACTTTCTATTTTCTTTTGTGTTATCTTTGTACTCTTGAAATTTTCTGCAAATACTTTTTATTTTTAACAAAGATACTCTTTGTTTAAACACAGAAAAAAAAAATCAAACACTGCTATTCTGGAAGAGGCAAAGAGCAATCACCATCTTATTTGGTACATTTGATCATTTCCTAGGAAGATAATTTATGGATTCAACAACTATTTACTGGATGTCTATCATGTGCCAGGGCTTACTGCGAGTCCTATAAATACAGAAATAGAAAACACAGTGTCCATCCCACCCCTTCCATTCTCACAATTCAGTGACATAGACACGCAAACGTTGCTAGCAGGTAGAAGGCCACTCATGTACTGATGCTCTGTAAATAGGAGAAGTCATGAGAACGTAGAGGGAGGGTCTCCAACGTGAGCTCCATGATGTGGGGAGGGCTTCCAGGGGAATCTTCAGGAGCAAAGGGGTTGAGAGATGGAGAAGAATATTCGGAGCAGAGAGTCATCTTCAACAAAAGAGAGTCAGCAAAGGAAGTGACACATGCTACGGGATGCAGGAAATAGCCTAGTTAGAACAATAGGCAGTGGGGAAGCATCCACAGAGCATCTCTGAAGCCAGATCATAGGGGCCTTAAATGTCTGGATTTTGTTCAGAAGGACGTGAGGATCATGGAAGGTTTTGAGTGTAAGGAGTGACTCACTGAGCATAGGAAACTGCAAAGCCAAGGGCGCAGACCCATGAAACATCATGATGGGACACTGCCCATGGAGTTTCAGCATAAAAACTACAGACAAAGCCCACCAGTGGACTTCATCTGGGCTGGCAAAAAAAAAAAAAAAAAAAAAATCCATCACCAAGTCACTTCGTATCTGCAGTCTAAAACTCACAGTTAGGCCAGCTGATTCACTGAGGGGTTTTGCTTGTTTAAAATGTAATCCAATAAGCTCCCAAGCCAAGTTTTGATTATACAATAACTTGAGGTAACTAGAGCTCAGGTTCAGCCTACCTAATGCCCCAGATGTAAGTGAAACTGAGAAATTTAGTCCATCAACAAGAGTTTTGGAAATACCCAGCTCGTTCTGTGTTTGGAAAAGGTGGACCAGCGGACGAATCCTTTGGGTTTGACTCGGACACCTGGCCCAGGGGAGAGCCATTCACAGGGTTATGTTGTGTGAATGGATGTTGCTGTCACCGCTTTAATCTAGGAGCTGGCATGCCCTGTTGAGCACCTGCTCGTCTTCCGCTTTGCCAGCTGAATGTACTTAAATCTCTCTCGTCTTTCATTCCCCACTTCTGTTTGCCCCACTTGTTCCCTTGCCTCTCATTTTGTAGGGAAATCAGATGGAATTAGCAGGGACGTTATTTAGATGCAATTTCTCTTCTTCAGATTATATGGAAAAAAACTGTATGGAAATTCTAACACTCCAATTGTTCTGTGTTCCTTTAAGATTCAATATTCTGGGCCAATGAGTCCATATACTCAGTGTTTATATCATCTACCTTCCTTCCTTTCTTTCTAGCTTTCTTCCTATTAAGAGTCTTCTGTCCCTTGGGAGGGGAAAAAGCCCTCTAACAGAATTTCTTTTGCTCAACAGTAATTTCATTATGAAGTTGGTAGGGAATAAGTACCTATTACCTTCAATTCCACCATCCAATTTCTAGGAAGGACAATCCATATTTCCGCACTTAAACTTACTCTAAAGAAAAATTCTTTACCCAGGGAAAAACCATTCTACACCCCACTGCTTGGTCCCCATTAACACCTGCTGGGCACTTGTATTAAACAGTAAAATCTTATCACTGTTTTATCTCTTGAAAATTGATTACAAACTTTTAGTAACCAGATAACAGTATCAGAAATTCTGGCTGCTGCTAAGCTTCGAATTACATCTTCGATATTTCCGTCAAGCAATAAACACATGAGGACGTGCTGGCAAAACGTGGAGGTGGGGAAGACTCTGATGGCTTGCAGAGGAGCCATTTTTGTATTATTATTGTCCATAGATTGTGAGGTGCCGTTTTTAATCAGTGACACACATAACAGAAAATATGTAAATTATGTGATGCACATACATCCAAGTTTCCTTCAGTACCTACAGCCTCAGGTGTATGAAGCTGAGGTCCCAGGTGAAAGAAACATTTCTGTTGCTTGTATTTTGTGTCCTATGAATGGTTGGCATATGTGGGTCAGAAATAACATGGAAAAACATGGTGGACTGTTTTTCCTAATTATCACCATACAAAAAAATTGGGTCAGAATTATCAAGTTCTGTCAAGATCTGCTTTAAACAGTAGTCACCAACTACACGTGGCTATGGAGCATTTGAAATGTGGTTAGTGTGAATAGAAATGTGCCAAAAGGGCATAAAAAAACTGGAAGACTTTGTATGAAAAAAAAAAGTATAAAATCTCATGAATAAATTTATATTGATTTCATGTTGCAATACTTTAGACATGTTGATTGCAATAAGATACATTATTAAAATTAATTTCATCTTCTTTTTACTTATTTGAAGTGCTACCAGATAATTTAAGATGATAAATGGCTTACATTATATTTCTATTGGACAGCTATTCAGGACCGTCTTCAGTGTTTTGTCTTGTTTTCTTAACCAGCAGATCAATCATGAAGGCAGGGACTTCTTCTGCCTTGTTTTGCATTTTATTTCTAGTGCTGAACAGAGTGCCTGGCACATAGGAGGTGCTAAAACAAACAGGTGCAGAATGAATAAAAGAATGAATTGCTATCTAGCAATTGCTGGGATCGAACCCTGCCTCTGCTGCTCCCCAGCTTCGTCTCTTAGGGTTGTATATTTAAAATTCTCCGAGCTTCCAATTTCCTTCTTTGTAAAAACGGACCAGGTTTAACCNGTTGCCATTCCACTTTCCAGGGAATCTTCCTGACCCAGGGATCAAGCCCTGGTCTGCTGCATTGCAAGCAGACTCTTTACTATCTGAGCCATTCAGTTCACTTCAGTTCAGTCGCTTAGCCGTGTCCAACTCTGTGGCCCCATGGACTGCAGCATGCCAGGCTTCCTTGTCCAACACCAACTTCCAGAGTTTACTCAAACTAATCTCCATTGAGTTGGCGATGCCATCCAACCATCTCATCTGCTGTCATCCCCTTCTCCTCCTGCCTTCAGTCTTTCCCAGCATCAGGGTCTTTTCCAATGAATTGGTTCTTAGCATCTGGTAGCCAAAGTATTGGAGTTTCAGCTTCAGCATCAGTCCTTCCAATGAATATTCAGAACTGATTTCCATTAGGATGGACTGATCTCTCTGCAGTCCAAGGGACTCTCAAGAGTCTTCTCCAACACCACAGTTCAAAAGCATGCTCAGCTTTCTTTATGGTCCACCTCTCACATCCATACACGACTACTGGAAAAACCATAGCTTTGACTAGATGGATCTTTGTTGGTAAAGTTACGTCTCTGCTTTTTAACAGGCTGTCTAGGTTTTAAGGGGCACAGTTAAGGGGAGGATCTGAGCCAAGGACCAAGGCTACTGAACTCCACATCTACAGGGCAGCAGTGGCTGTACTCTTCAGCACAAGTGGATGGAAGATTCTAAGGCAAAGAAACCAATGGACCCAAACAGTCTCCACATAGAAGGGTTTTAAGGTTACTTATCTAAACTGATAGAACTGCCTCCCTCCACACTTGACCCTGGCACACACCGCAGAACCCCTTCCTGACACACAGCTGCCCATCTACGGGGAGGTGCCAGTCAGTGTCTGTGGGCCATCTCCTCACTTCCTAGGAGGGTCCCTTTCACTGACAGCTCTAAGAGTTTAGCAAAGTCTTCCTTCCACAGAGCCAGAATTATTTCCTTGAAACTTCAACCTGCTGGCTCTACTTCCCCACTGTAAGCAAAGGAGACTACAAAACTTTAAAACTCTGAAGACAATCCCTTCTGTGGGATTCTCCAGCCATTGCTCATGTATATTAGATATGAATACTCCTTTCCATTCCAAAGCATACCTGTAGATTCTTCTGTCTTTTCCCCAGACAGAATGTGGGATTTTCAGAATATGATCAGAATGAAATCTTATCCCAGGNATACTGTATCTCCCTTGGAAGTCCCTTCTGTGGGATTCTCCAGCCATTGCTCATGTATATTAGATATGAATACTCCTTTCCATTCCAAAGCATACCTGTAGATTCTTCTGTCTTTTCCCCAGACAGAATGTGGGATTTTCAGAATATGATCAGAATGAAATCTTATCCCAGGAACAGTTATGTAAAGATTGACAGGCATTCAGCTACAAGGCAGGCAAACCCATATTTCATGTCAAAGAAGTTATCAAGCCCAGTGTCTTTATGTTTCCCTTTACATAGGAATCCTTATTGACGATATTCAACTGGGGGTTCGACACGTGCCAGGCACAGTACTGAGTGCTGAACGTAAGTCACTGAATTTCATACCCCAGCCACTTTGCAACGAAGCAGCTGATACAATCAATTGAGAGAGTGTTCACATGTTTCAGAAATTGGGTCTCATATCCCAGAAAGGAGCTCTATTCTATGCCTCATTTATATTTCACTCATAAAAAGAAAAAAAGCCCTTTGGTAAGAGCTATCTGATGAACAAGGCTCCCCTCCACCTTTTTTTAAGCTTTGCCTTTAACTAAGAGGTTACGTTTGCATTCCCCATCTCAGTCCTCAAAGCCTGCCAAGCATGTGGAAGGCAGATCACATCAGTGTGGGCTTGAAGTCTGAGAAAACACTGTCTCCATCTCTTCTCTAGGAGGGCTATTGCATTTCATCCACTGGGGTTGTTTCTACTTGCGGCTGATTTTCAAAAGAAAAAGAGAAAGGGAAAAAATTACAAAAATTCATTCTTTGGGGGGGGCAGTGGAACCAAGTGTTTGGAAAGAATTTAGAACAGAGGCTCCTGAGAACCTATGCTTTATAAGAAAAGTAGAAAGTCATTCTTAGTCCAAAAGATAACGCACTTCTGACATTAACATAAAATCAGAGGCTAATTTCTTCCAGTGGAAGTAGAGCCAGGAATCGAAAATGCCAAGTCATCATTAACAAACGGCAAATTTGGGGGTGGGATGGGGAGGGAGATGGGAGGGAGTTTCAAAACGGAGGGGATATATGTACCCCTGTGACTGATTCACGTTGTGGTTTGACAGAAAATAGCAAAATTCTGTAAAGCAGTTATCCTTCAATAAAAAATAAATTGATGTTTTAAAATGGCATGTTTTAGTATTTCTCTTCTTGACAGAAACACCTAGAAAGACAGTAAAACTTTAGAGAATTGCCAGTTTCCAACATGCTGGCAGCCAAACCCAGCAGATGCACCAACAAGAGAGGCAGACCCAAGCCAGCCCGACAGGGGTACCATTTGGCAAATGGACAGCCTGCCGCCATACTCGTTTCTATTTCAGACAACAGGAATGTCCAACTCTGTCTGCTAGAGCTAACTCAACCAGCTGTGTGGCTGACAGGTCTGCACCTGCCTTGGATATCAGATCTGGCTTCTGAACAGCATGGGCTGCCCCAGTTCCCACCATGGTAAAGCACAGTGGAACATTCTCCCCAAGTTCAAGTGCAGGAACCAGATTCAGTGCATATGATCACAGTGGCACAGAAGTTAGGTTCACTGAGATGCACAGAGGGACCCAGAAGGGGCTTTCAGACTCAAACTGAAGGAGGAGTCGGTGAACTGAACTTGCCACTAATGTTGGATTAGCTCCATCACCTGGATGTGTCAGTAGCAGTCAGATCAGCCCCCAAAGATGTGAAGCCTCAATCGGAAGCTAGAGCATCACACAGCAAAGGCAGCTAAGCGGCAGGACTGCCAACAGTGATGCTTCCCACATGCAGGGAGGTGCATATGTTTCCATTTATTTGCATCCTATTGACTATGCAAAATTCTTAATAAGGCCAGTGAACGAAGCTGAAGCTGACAGCAAAGCACAAGTCAGGAAAATAGGAATTGACCGGTTAAGGAACACATCAAAATTGGGAAGCTGGAATTGAGTCTACTGCCCTTAATAACAGCAAACCCCTGCCTTAGGAAGAATGGCATGGACCCAGGCAGCCATCCAAACATTCTGATAAAATAGAAAATACACAGGAACACATGTTTATACTAGGACGGCAGCTCTGCAGTCTGATTATTTATTATCAAAGCAAGTCCTCCAATTATTTGCTTCCTTATGCCTATGTGGTAAGAATATAATGGTATCCTGTTCCTAACTTCTTCTTTTTTTTTTAACCAAGAGTAAGAGAGGAATGGAGAAGGCAATGGCACCCCACTCCAGTACTCTTGCCTGGAAAATCCCATGGACGGAGGAGCCTGGTAGGCTGCAGTCCATGGGGTGGCTAAGAGTCGGACATGACTGAGCGACTTCACTTTCACTTTTCACTTTCATGCATTGGAGAAGGAAATGGCAACCCACTCCAGTGTTCTTGCCTGGAGAATCCCAGCAGCAGCAGCAGCGGCGGCAAGAGAGGAGAGTCACAAATAGAAGTGTGCTCAACACGGTGACCTAGTGTGACTCCTACACAATGCAAGTTAAGTGGGGACGACAAACACTGGATTTGAAGTCAAAGTGTTAGGGTTTGTNGCAGCAGCAGCAGCGGCAAGAGAGGAGAGTCACAAATAGAAGTGTGCTCAACACGGTGACCTAGTGTGACTCCTACACAATGCAAGTTAAGTGGGGACGACAAACACTGGATTTGAAGTCAAAGTGTTAGGGTTTGTGAACTCTTTCTCTGTGAAACTTGCTGGTTAGGTAAACTGGGGTAAGTGGTTCCTTCACCTCTTTGAACCTCATCTTCCTTATCTGCTAAATGGAGACAATACTAGAGACTACTCCATGGAGCTGTCGTGAGGGTTCAATTGATTGATAAACAGAATGGAGCACAGTGTGCCAGGCATGCCCCAGGCACATGATGGATGCTTATGATTGTTGAACTAGTTACTAACCAATATCTTCACTTCCTCCCTGAGATTGTTGAGAGACACAAAAGAATATCACATCTCCCAACCTTCAGCAACCTTTATCTTCTGGGTCTGGAGGCCTAAGCATTGAGTCAATATCTTGGTGTGATTTGACCATATCATATCACCTCTATGAACATTATTATCTTTATCTCTTAAAGGAGAATAATCTCACTTGACTCAGGGTCATTATGAGGATTCAACGCCATTCTGTATTTGAATCCAAAAAGCTCTATACAATATATTGTATCAATAATAACTATCCATTATGCTGTTATGTGGAAGGGGAGCCATACATAATGATGGTCCTGTTAGCCACAGAGCCTTCCACAGAGCCCAGGCCTCATGGCAAGTCTCTGGGAAAAGTCAAAGGGTGCAAGTGAAGGTGAAAGCGCTAGTTGCCCAGCTGGGCCTGACTCATTGCAACCCGTGGACTGTCGCCGGCCAGGTTCCTCTGTCCATGGAATTCCCCAGGCAAGAATACTGGAGTGGGTTGCCATTCCCATCTCCAGGGGAATCTTCCCGACCCAGGGATTGAACCTGGATCTCCTGCTTTGCAGGTGGATTCTTCACCACTGAGCCACCAGGAAAGTCGAAGAGTACTGGAGTGGGCAGCCTATCCCTTCTCCAGTGGATATTTCTGACCCAGGAATTGAACTGGGTTCTCCTACATTGCAGGTGGATTTTTACCATCTGAGCCACCAGGGAAGTCCAAGAGTACATTACATCAAAGTGTCATCTAGCTTCTCATGCAGGCCAAGAGGCTCAGAGTGGGAGCTTCTCCTACACCTCGATGTGGCAGGCATTTGTGAATTGAGGTCTTCTCATTCTTCCTTATTTTCAACACCTCCTGGTGGAAAAGAAGCTTCTAAGGGGAAGCCATTCAGGATGGAGAGGCACAACTTGAACAGCTGGGGCCGCGGCAGGATGAGAGCCATGTGTCTTCTGCTGTGTGGGATTAACAGGCACCCTGTGCTCCAGAGGGAGCCAGCTCTGACAGGGGATGGCTCAGGTCAATAAACGCTGTCCACCGCCAGCTCTTGTTCCATCAGCCTCCCTTTGGCAATCTCATATAGGCCACTCCCCCACGTGCCTCATATGGAAGCCTTCAAATATCTCCTCCAGCTTTAACAGGATGAGGACAGGGTTAGTTAGATGATGTCCCAGAGGTCTTCTCTTCTGGAGGATTACGTCGCTGACGTGAGGCAGTGTCCACCCCCCCCACCTTGGACAGCCACTGCTTTATGGCCTTTCTTACCCTTTGAACACTCAATGATGGCCTCTTTCTTCAAAAGGGTGTGACCTAGTGGTCAGGGAGCTATGAAACTGCAGCCCACCAGGATAACATCTGTTTTCTCATTTCCATATGAACACCAAAGTCTTTCCCATCTCAGGGACTTTGCAAGCTCTGTTCCCTTTGCCTGGCCTGGCTTCCCCTGGTTCTCTGCACATCTAGTCCTTCATCCTCCACGAAGGGGCATTCTCTCTGCACACTGCATAGAAAACTGCAGCTCCCAGCCTTGACGCTCTCCATCTCAGTGCCTCCTGTCTCTCCTCAGCAGCCAGAGACGTGTGATGATTTTCTTTATTGGACTCCCTTCTCCTTGTTGTCTGCACTCCCTAGTAGACTGCAACCTCCTGAAGACTGGGCATACTTTTGTATTCACTGGTGTATCCCAAGCAGAACTGACACTGAACCCTACATAAACTCTTCCAGTGAATGAACGAATGCAACGGTGACTCTTGGCCATTAATGGTATGACTCTGAAAAGGTCACTTAACTTTCCTGAATCTCAATTTCCTCATATATAAAATGAAGATATTGATTACCTTTCAAGTACTTAGAGCACTGGGCATGGGAGGCACTGTTACTCTTCTGCATCAATTTTCAGATGCCCAATTTGTACATTTTATCGTTTTTGAAATAAAGATTATTTTTACAATTGTTGGAGTCTTAGATTACATAAAATATGGTGACATTTCATTCTTATGTAGAACTCAAGCTCTTCTTACATTGAAAAAAAATCCTCTGGAACAAACATTGTGGTTATGTGGCTTTCTTTGTCTACTTACTGTTTAGGAGCAAGTTAGCATCAATACTAACGTATTCTACTTCACAATTTCACCACTTCCTCCTTCTCATTTACTCCCTACAGACTGCTCCTCTCCACTCTCTTAGTTAATGAGAATGCCTTTCTAAATTTTTAAAAGTCTATTTTTCTTTCAAAAGCCCCAGGGAGTTAGAATAATGAAACTCACTTAATTAATATATGCAGAGAAACCCTGCCATCTAGGTGGCATTTTTGTTACCCTTTTTTCTTGATCATTCTGAGCATTATATTATTGTACAAGGACTAACATGCACAGGTCACTTAGCATGTATCAGACTTTGAGTCCAGTGCTTTCCATGGCTTATGTAATTCTCACAAACTCCCCACTGTGAGTGGGAACTAGCATCATCTCCATGTTACAGATGACAAAAATGAGGTCCAGATGTACTTTAGTTACCTGCTCGATGTTCCATGGCTAATGAGTGACAGAAAAATCTAGAATCTGATTTCAAGGTCTGTGAGATTTATTAGATTGGAATCCTCCAAAGGCTACAAACATTATGTGCTCAGTTGCTCAATCCTGTCTGACTCTTTGTGACCTTAAGAACTGTAGCCAGGCTCCTCTGTCCATGGGATTTTCCAGGCAAGAATACTGGAGTGGGGTGCCATAACAAAGCACAGATTATGCCCATTAAGGAGTCTTCGGCCTGGAAGTAGAGTCACAGTTGTCTCAGTAAAACAATCTAAGATTTTTAATGATAATATCTCCTTGTTGTTCAAATTCATCTTTATTAAAGGCAACCACATTAAAGGATATGATACATCAACTATTTAGCATAATCTTACACATTAGCTGCCAAATATGAATATTTATAAAAATTCTTTTGGTTGTAATTAGCAGAAACCAACTTGAACCAACTTAAACCACTAAGGAAGTCTGGTGGTTAATATCTGAAAATATTGATGATAGAATGGACTTCAGGCATAGTTTGATTATGCTCTGGCTTGTTCACTATACTCTATTCTCTTATTCTGGCCCATGTGTGAGTTACCATTATCCTCTACCTGACTTCTTCCATAGTAAAAAAAACAAAACAAAACCCAAAAAACAACAACAACAAAATAAAAACCAGCAGCAGAAATTCCAGGCCTTACATCTGCAGACTTGCCATACATCAACTAGTCCTGGAGTTCTCTTTGTTAGACCAACTTAGATCACATATTCATTCCTGAACCAATTGCTATAGCGAGATGGATGCGATTATTTTTAAAGAGCTGTGGCCAAATAGGGCCCACCCATCACAGTCTACATAATGGGGAAGGAGAAAAATGGAACCTGGGAAATCACCTATGTTCCACACTAAGCAAAGCTTGTTTCTAATAGGAAATGAAATGGCACAGGACAAAGAAAAAGCAAATGAGGCTCCAGAAATACCCTGTGCAAGTTCAGGGTTCTCTGTAGCCATCTATCTCACTCCCCTGCTAAAACTCTCCAATGGCTTCTCATAACTTTCGAAACAAACCCCAAACCTTCACCATGGCCTTTAAGACCTCATGGAGCTTGGTTTGCCCAATTTTCTTCCCATCTCATGTCAATACTAACTTGACATTATGTGTCTACTCACTTATTTTTGGTCTCCTCTCTAGAACAGGAGGTTTAGCGGGGGAGCCCCTGTCTGTTTTGTTCATCACTGCACACATCTCATACCTAAAGTGGGTATGTGACACACACCATGGGTATAAGACACATGAAAAAGTGTTAGTCACTCGGTTGTGTCCAGCTCTTTGTGATCCCATGAACTGCAGCCCACCAGGCTCCTCTGTCCATGGAATTCTCCAGGCGAGAATACTGGAGTGGGCAGCCATTCCCTTCTCCAGGGGATCTTCCTGACCCAGGGATGGAACCCGAGTCTCCCGTATTGTAGGCAGATTCATTACCATCTGAGCCACCAGCAAAGCCCATCAGACACACACTATGTGTTGACTACATGAGAGAATACATGGATGAAAACAAATGCATGTATGCGTGAGTGAACAAACGAACACAAAGAATGAGACCCCGGCAATCAATAGACGAATATGGGTAACAGACGTTGGGGCACTGTTTTTATTCTGTTTGTTTTGTTTTGTTTTCACTTAGCCAGCTGAAAACAAACACTTACTCCCAGTCCTGTGTTCAGAGCTCAGAGTCTTATTTAAGAAATGCTCTGTTTTGAAAGCAGAAGATTTATTAAACTCAAGATCTGTAAATAGTTTAGAGGCATGGATGATGGCTTCCTCCCTATCCTGAGTTTGCCGGTAGTTTAGCATTCCTGAATGTATGTGAATAGAATACTTTAAAAATCAAGGCAGACAACCCCATTATGACCTGGCACGCACCCAGTGTCGAAATTAAAATATTGGCTTCCCTCTTCCTTTCTACATTTTACGTCCTTCTTTCTGCCTAGTCAGAATCACTGAGACTTCCTTGATGACGTCTTTGCACAATTCTTTGCTTCCAATTAATATTTACTGGCATTCTTCAGGGAGGCACAAAATCTGAAGGGACTCATTCTAGAACTAATTTAAAGGGAGTTGATGACTCTGCAACTGAGCTTTTGACTTATTCTCATAAAAATTCTCCCAGGAAAGATTAGCTTCTTCCTTTGTTCTCCACTTGCTTTATTCTTGGCAATGGCAAAGATCAATCTCTATGATAATGACAACAATAATAACTGATATTGATGGTGAGGATGTTATTAACATTTTCAGGAAGGTTTTGTGGTTTACAAAATGAAATCCCATACATCGCGTTTTTGTGATAAACTAACCTCTAAGACAAGTGAAATGACTCCTGTACACAATGGGAGAATCTCTGAATGAGCTTGAGGGCACTGGAAGACCTCTAGGGCCTCATGAAAACACACCCAGGGTGTCTTCTTACCCTGCGTAAGAATCAGAGGGTCAGAGGATTAGATGCTAAAGTCAGAGAGGCAATCTTGATCCTGATTCTACTATTAAGTGACCCTGGAAAAGCCATTCTTCTCTCTGAGATTTTTTTTTTTCTCACACACAAATGGAAATAATAATACCACTTATTTCACAGAGTTTTTGTGAGAATAAGATAGGATAATGTATGTAAAAATCCTTAGATCCAGTCAAGCACTGTATTACAATTGCATGATTCACTGATTCAACACATATTTAAGTATCTGCAGTATGCTGAGTACTGGGGTATGCAGATATAATGGACAAGGTCCCTGGAGTTCATGGTCACCACCATCATACCACCACCATCATCATCACCACCATCATCACCTTCATCAGCACTATCATCACCATCATCATAACAACCACCATGATCACCACCACCATCATCACCACGATCATCATTACCATCATCATAACCACCACCATCATCATCACCACGATCATCATCATCATTACCGTCATCATCACCATTATCACCACCACCATCATCACCTTCATCACCACTATCATCACCATCATAACCACCATCATCATCATCACCACGATCATGATCATCATCATTACCACCATCATAACCACCACCGCCGCCGCCATCATCATCACCACCACATGACTATTATTAATCATAAAGGACCTATAAGGAAAGAGGACTGGTTCTTTGGAGGACCACATCTGGGTCTGAGAGAAAGAAAACTTAGGCTCAGCATGTCCTTGCCATTAGCCAGTCTCTCAATAGTGAAAAATGAACCCTGAGTCTTCCAAGCCTCACTTTCCTCATCTGTAATAAAGCATAGAGAAGTAATTTATAATTTTAATGTTGTAACACCAGTTGAAAATAATTTGTTACAACTAATAATATATTTTATGAATCTGAGCCATAAAGAAGAAAAATCAGATTCGAACCATAGACTTTACGAGATTTAGATAATAAACTGATATTTTCAGCAATGATCCTTAAGAGCTGGCATGAGTTCCATCAGACTCTCTCATTTGCTATTTATTTGACAAATTTCAGTGGATTGTAGAAAAGCAGGAAACCTACCCCACCCCACCTACCAGATAAATATTTTCTTCAAGTTTTAGAGGAACATCTACAAATTGGTCCAATTGGATGAGTGGAACTCTCCTTGTATAATTCAGTAAGTTCTTGTCTTGGGAAAGCTACTTGGCAGAAACAACTCAAATTCTCACCTGTAAGTTGAACAGAGAAGTAGGTTTATGACCTACGGCCATATAAAATGACCACATAGTACCAGAAGTGATTCTTCTAAGTGAGATATGAAAACTTTTTATCATCACTCATTTGAGCATCTGCCAGTCTTAAGGTTCCTCAAGGTCTTGCTTGGCAATGCTTACAAATAATGATGATTATGATAAAATTAATAAAATAATACATGACATCTTATGATAAAATAAAACATTTAAAGAAACTATGGAGGTGATATGAATAAGTGGTCCAGGTGGAATTGGGCAGGCCCTTCTTGATCTAAAGGTCAGGTCTTGTATCCAGTTTACCATCTCCAAATAAGAGGAAGGTTCTGGTACAGGAGGGTGGCGGCTTTCTTGAAACACTTTAACCCATGGACACTTTAAGTCTACAATTATGGAGCAATTCTTTCTGAAAAAAATCCAGAAACCAGCTGAGCGACTCCTATACATCAGGTGAATAAGAAAATTCATGTTTGCTAAGTTGCTTCAGTCATGTCCAACTCTTTGTGACCCCGTGGACTGCAGCCCTCCAGGCTCCTCTGTCCATGGGATTCTCTAGGCAAGAATACTGGAGTGAGTTGCCATGCCCTCCCTCCAGGGGATTTGCCATGCCCTCCCTCCAGAGGATCTACCTGACCCAGGGATTGAACTCGCATTTCTTATGTCTCCTGCATTGTCAGGTGGATTCTTTACCACTAGAACCACCTGGGAAGCCCGAACAAGAAAATACTCACTCCACATCCAAATGGGTACAAAAGGCTAAGATACGTTCTTGTCATATATTCCACCCACAGCACAGTAATACACAGTCAAGAAAGCAGATTCCAGCTTCTCCCTGAAGTGTGAATGGTTTAGAAGCCAAACATGTAGAGCCCCAACTTTTAAGACTTCCAGATAGGAATGTGGAATTATCATTATCAGCTTTTCATAGTTTTCAAGACTAGCTAAAAATATAATTTTTGTGAAATCTTACAGGTTGAAAATGTTGGGATTTATTCAACTTTTGAAAAGAGTAAAGACATTCAAGTCAAAAAAGAAATATTGCCAACTTCAAGTCAATTTGCAAGCTTTTAAAGTAGTAGCATGCAGACTTCTCTGGTGGTCCAGTGGCTAAGACTCTATGCTTCCAATGCAGGGGGCACAGGTTCGATCCCTGGTCAAGGAACTAAGATCCCACATGCCATGCCAAAAAATAAAAATAAAGGAATATAATGGAGTTCAGATAAGGAAAAAAAATAGATTTGAATTCTGACTTCATTTCATATTAACTGTGTGACCTTGGTCTCTGGGGACCACAACTTATCTGGTCCCTTGTTTCCTTATCTGTAATATGAGTTATGATTTATAATTGACCAGCTGGTAATCTATCCAATGTTTCTTTCCCTTTTCTTCATTCTTAATTGTTGCCGTTGTTCAGTTGCTAAGTTGTGTCCAACTCTTTGTGACCCCACAGACTGCAACATGCCAGGCTTTCTGGTCCTTCACTATCTCCTGGAGTTTGGTAAAACACATGTCCATTGAGTTGGTGATACCATCCAACCACCTCATCTTCTGTTACCCTCTTCTCCTTTTGCCCTCAATCTTTCCCTACATCAGTCTTTTTCAATGAGAAATCACATTTGTTGAGACTTCATGTTTCCTGTAAGAATCCATGGAACTTGCAGGAATGGAAGCTTACCCCATCCTAGTTCTGGTTTTGTTTGGTGTGACCTAAATGAAGAAGGGATTGGGGGCAGGAGGAAAAGGGGACGACAGAGGATGAGATAGCTGGATGGCATCACCGACTCAATAAACATGAGTTTGAGTGAACTCCGCGAGTTGGTGATGGACAGGGAGGCCTGGTGTGCTGCGATTCATGGGGTCATAAACAGTCAGACACGACTGAGCGACTGAACTGAACTGACCTGAAATGAAATGAAGAAGAACTAAAGAGCCTCTTGATGAAAGTGAAAGAGGAGAGTGAAAAAGCTGGCTTAAACTCAACATTCAGAAAACTAAGATCATGGCATCTGGTCCCATCACTTCATGGCAAATAGAGGGGAAACAATGGAAACAGCAAGAGACTTTATTTTGGGGGGCTCCAAAATCACTGCAGATGGTGACTTCAGCCTTGAAATTAAAAGACACTTGCTCCTTGGAAAAAAGCTATGACCACCCTAGACAGCATGTTAAAAACCAGAGACATTACTATGCCAACAAAGTTCTGTCTGGTCAAATCTCTAGTTTTTCCAGTAGTCATGTATGGATGTGAGAGTTGGACCATAAAGAAAGCTGAGTGCTGAAGAATTGATGCTTTTGAACCATGGTGTTGGAGAAGACTCTTGAGAGTCCTTTGGACAGCAAGGAGATCAAACCAGTCAATCCTAAAAGAAATCAGTCCTGAGTATTCATTGGAAGGACTGATGCTAAAGTTGAAGCTCCAGTACTTTGGCCACCTGATTCAAAGAACTGACTCATTGGAAAATACCCTGATTCTGGGAAAGACTGAAGGCAGGAGAAGGGGATGACAGAGGACGAGACGATTGGCTGGCTTCACTGACTCCATCGACATGAGTTTGAGCAAGCTCCGGGAGTTTGTGATGGACAGAGAAGCCTGGTGTGCTGCAGTCTGTGAAGTCGCTAAGAGTCAGACATGACTGAGCGATTGAACTGACTGAACTGGATCCTATTTGACTTCTCAGGGACTGGGTCAGCAGTCTAGAATTAATCTGGTCAGTATACAGCATTTTGAAAATGGCTGTTAAAGGTGGACACAAGATCTAATGTGGTCATAAACAAGGAAGTCATCCAAGGTGCTTCTGAAGCAAACTTAAGGTCATGAAGGAGGCAGTCTGAGATCAAGGAGTATACTCCTCAAAGAGCAGTCAGGAGATCATAGGAGAAAGAACCAGAACCTTGACCATCCTGCACCTGAAGTCCACCCTGTCTCTGGGATTCCAATCAAATAACTCAATCACATAACTAATTTTAGTTGATTATTACTTGCTGCAAAAGCATCCTAACTCATACCTAAGAATTAAAGATAATGTATTTAAAGTGACTGGTCACACCTAAGGATTAAAGATAGTGCATTTAAAGTGGCACATAGGAGGTACTAAATACATGATAGGTTTTATCATTAGAGTATTTCAAGATTTCCATTATATGTGATTTTAAAATATATATGCTTCCACCTCCCCACGTCACCTTTAGTAACCGTAAGTTTGTTTTCTATGCCTGTGGGTCTATATTCGCTTTGTATCACTTTTCTAGATTTCACATTTGATATCATATTTATCTTTCTCTGACTCATTTACATCACTTAGTGTGTAATCTCTAGGTCTATCCACATTGCTGCAGATTGAACAAAAAGGTCCTATTACATAGCACAGGAAACTATATTCAATATCTTGTAATAGCCTATAATGGAAAGGAAACTGAAAGGAATGTATACATATAACTGAATCACTGTGCTATACACCAGAAATTAATACATCATCAGTTCAGTTCAGTTCAGTCGCTCAGTCGTGTCCGACTCTTTGCGACCCCATGAATCGCAGCACGCCAGGCCTCCATGTCCATCACCATCTTCTGGTGTTCATTCAGACTCACGTCCATTGAGTCCGTGATGCCATCTAGCCATCTCATCCTTGGTCGTCCCCTTCTCCTCCTGCCCCCAATCCCTCCCAGCAGCAAAATCTTTTCCAATGAGTCAACTCTTCTCATGAGGTGGCCAAAGTACTGGAGTTTCAGCTTTAGCATCATTCCTTCCAAAGAAATCCCAGGGTTGATCTCCTTCAGAATGGACTGGTTGGATCTCCTTGCAGCCTTCTTCACAGTCCAACTCTCACATCCATACATGACCACAGGAATGGTCATGACTAGGCTAGACAGACCTTAGTCGGCAAAGTGATATCTCTGCTTTTGAATATACTATCTAGGTTGGTCATAACTTTTCTTCCAAGGAGTAAGCATCTTTTAATTTCATGGCTGCAGTCACCATCTGCAGTGATTTTGGAGCCCAAAGTGAAAGTCGCTCAGTCATGTCCAGCTCATTGTGACCCCATGGACTATACAGTCCATGGAATTCTCCAGGCCAGAATACTGGAATGGGTAGCCTTTCCCTTCTCCAGGGGATCTTCCCAACCTAGGAATCAAACCCAGGTCTCCTGCATTGTAGGCAGATTCTTTATCAGCTAAGCCACAGGGGATGCCCCCAACACATCATAAATCAACTCTATTTCAATAAATACATATATGCCTCCATAATGTAACTTAATGAAACTTGAAGTTTCCCTTTTCTCCCCCCTCAAGATATAGCAATGTATTGATAAAACTGTTAAGAAGTTCTTTTATTAATAGGGATGGAAAGGAAAAGGAAATGAACTTGAGTCTCAGGAGAGGGCTCCTCCAACCATATAGGAAACTGCATGATATATGTTTATTCCTGTGTTTCAATAGAATTTAATCAGACGAAGCAAACCTGTAAGAAATGGCTGCGGGGATCTGGCGAAGAGCACGCCAGACCATAAGCAGATTAGCCAGTTCATTCACCAAACTTTGGGGCCTGTGTGGAAATGTGGCTGGCCTCCCCACCCACGCAGAACCTAGCGAGCATCGCCAAGCTGACAGTGACTCCTTCATCCCTGGGATCCATGCCACGCTTGGAGGGACCAAGAGTCTGCATGGGGGCCTGCAGGCAGGCAGTCACACCTGCAGGCAGGCAGCGTCCACACGGAGGCAACAGAAGGGGGAGGCAGAGGACAGGGGAAGAGGTCCATTCTGGCTGTCTAGCTCCCACCTGGAAGGAGTGACAGGGCGGGCTTCTGCCCTACATACCAGGAGGAGGTGCAGAGACAGACACCCTTCCAGGAAAGAAAGCAAAGAACAGCTTATAAATGGACTGGCCCTTCACACTGCACCATATGCTCCTCCCTGGTGATGGACAGGATTTTTACCTCATTTTGTGTGGCATCAGATGTTTTCCAGATCATGTCAAGAATGAAACAAAGGTAGAGGTTTTTCCCAGCCTCTTCCTGGGTGTGACCTCCTCATTGCTTGGGATCCAAACGCTTGGCCCATCATCTGTGCCATGGTTCCAGCCTAGTCAAATCCTGATTCCCTTTAACTGAAAGCATTTCCTGCTCTGATGATCTTCCAGGCAGTTCATTACGGGATAAATTTTACTTCTTCCATGTATCAATTAAAATTATTGGTGTGTGTGTGTGCATGCTAAGTCACTTCAGTCGTGTCCGACTCTTTGCAACCCCATGGACTGTAGCCTGCCAGGCTCCTCTGTCCACGGGATCCTCCAGGCAAGAATACTAGAGTGGGTTGCCATGCCCTCCTCCAGGGGATCTTCCCCACCCAGGGATCAAACTGGAGTCTCTTATGTGTCCTGCAGTGGCAGGTGAGATCTTTACCACTAGTGCCACCTGGGAAGCCAAAACGATTGGTATGANCCAGGCAAGAATACTAGAGTGGGTTGCCATGCCCTCCTCCAGGGGATCTTCCCCACCCAGGGATCAAACTGGAGTCTCTTATGTGTCCTGCAGTGGCAGGTGAGATCTTTACCACTAGTGCCACCTGGGAAGCCAAAACGATTGGTATGATTATTTAACCCTCCTAGGTTGTGCGAAGCCCAGGTAGACTAGAAATGGCTATAGATTATAGATCTTTGGAAGGTCTGTGGCCTCTATCGCCATGTCGAAGAGTTGGACATGACTGAGTGACTGAACTTCAAAGCATATAGCAGATACTGCACAGACACCACCAGGCTACACGACAAAATCAAGGCTGGAAATAGTCTCTAAAGGTGGATGGCAGCTGAAATTCACAGCCCAATTCTTTTTCTCCAGTGTTCTCCTTCCCCTTGGGGATGATTTACCAATTAATGTTGGAACCTGCTCCCACCTCTGAGTCTTCACTCCCTGCTAGGTGATGTCACCCAATTCTGGGGCTTTAACTGCCGTCAGTAAGCTCAAAACCTCTGTGTTGTATTTACAGTCTGAACTTAGACTCTTCCTTCCAATTGCCTGCTTGAGATTGCCATCTAGATGTCTCCAAGGTATGTTCAATTGAACGTGTTTGAAATTAGATGCCATTCCTGGCTCACTCTCCCCCAACTTATTTCTTCTCCAATTTTGTAAAAGGTACCACCATCTATTCAGCTGTACAAGTGAAAAAATTATATTGTAGCTCTTCTACCACTTCATAGTCATCCATCATGTTTTGTTAATTTTACTTCCAAAACAGGCATAACCCCACCCACTAGTCTCTGAACCCACAGCCTTACAGAGATTCATGTTACAGTCTCATAACTGGTCACTCTGCTTACACATCAAGACCCCTTGCCCCCAATATACTCTCTGTCATCAGGCACCAGAGTACTGAAGATGGTGCTTTTCTTTGCATTATCTTTTCACAGAAGAGAGCTGCAGCAAATCATTAGTATACATCACCAAATTAACAAGTTTCAGAAAGAAACCTTCCCTAGTACTCAACCTTGGAGGAAAAAGATCAATATACATTTCTGTTGGCAGCCTGGTTCCAGAATCTAAAAATTTGCATCTGATATAAGGCAAATTTGAACAATATTTGTGCTTTATGTGTGACCCCCAAACATTTCAAACCTCCTTTCCCTCAAGGTAAAGTTGCGGACAATTTCTGATCCTTTCAAGTCGCCAGCATCAGGCTTCCACCATTTGTCGAGCTATTCATTGGATGCCAATTGGAAATGATTGACTTGCACTGCAGGGCAGGCATACGGCACTCCTGACTTCCAGCCAGAAAACAGAGAGGGCCATGTTCCAGGAGAGATGCCACAAACAGAGATGATGCTGAAGAGAGGCTGTTGACTTCGCTTTCCGACTGAATGCCCAGGGGGCACAGCCCACCTCTTGTGGGTCCATCAGGCCACAAGAGGTGTTAGATCAAGCTGTGCATTTGGCCCTGAGGAAGGAGGAAAATTAACATCTGCATGGTGCCAACTCCATCCTAGGTGCTTGGCTAAATATATTACATGGATTTAAATGTTACCTTAATCCTCTGTGGTTGGAATCATCTCTGTATATACTCAGGGAAATGGAGGCTCAAAGATGTTAAGTAACTTGCCAGGGACAACCTTCTCTGAGTCCAGGAAATGGTTTGAACAAAGCACTATCCAGAACCACATTCCACAACGTCACATGCCTGTGTGTGCTAAGTCGCTTCAGTCACGTCCTTCTCTTTGCTACCCTGTGGACTATAGCCCACCAGGCTCCTCTGTCCATGGGATTCTCCAGGTAAGAATAGTGGAGTGGGTTGCCATGCCCTCCTTCAGGGGATCTTCCCGACCGAGGGATAGAACCTGCGTCTTTTATGTCTGCTGCATTGGCAGGCAGGTTCTTTACTACTAGCACTATCTGGGAAGCCTGCAAAGTCATGTAGCCTTGCGGAATATGCTTTGGTTCTCAGTTTGGCACATGGCTGCAGGATTCTCTCACTGCATATCTCTTTGAGGCTCAGCTTTTTTCCCTCATCCCTGAGTCCAGACTTTCAATCAGATTTACAGCACAGGCCCAGAGGATGGTCTGGTCTCCTGGGTGCCTGGTGTCACTGCCAGAAATGTTTGTTGAGCATATAGTGATCCCACAGATAAATATTTGCAGAGAGTTATCACATTCACCCAGGGAAGATGTAACTCCGGTCAAGCTCAGAGAATTAACTGAGCAGGCTCCTCTATTGGCACTAAGAAAAGAAACCAACAATGATAATTCTGATTATCAAATAAAAATATGCCAACCAGGTTCAGCTCAGTCTATTAATGGGTCACTAAACCAGCAGCTTTTCCTATGGTTATTTTAGAAAGGAAGATTGAAAAAAGTATCAAATGTAACTTGGATATGAGTTAAACTCATTCTCACTTATATATCTTCCTTCCATTTCCCTTCCTGTCAGGGTGATAATTTACAATCTTGTTGCTTCTTAAAGCAGAAACGGGACTTCATAAATCAGGAAGTTAATGTAAAACACGTAAGTGGTCAAGCCAGGTATCATTAATTAAAGCCAAATAACTTCCCTTCAATACTAATTCATAACTCATCCAAGAGAAGATTTTTTTGTTGCCTTGCTTTGGGCTATCGATCTACCTGAGCGCTTCTGTTTGACTTTTAGGGTAGTAACGTCTCCACCTCCTCCTCCCCTAACTGAAATGGGAGCCCTAGGACACAGAGGCATAACTCGATCGGCAAGAAACGAGATGGAAATATACCTCCACTTCTCTCTTTCCTGCCACGTACAGCTTGCAGTATAATAAGCAAAAATTAAAGTAATAACAATGATCATCATTGTCATAAGAAGAAGACAACAATGACTTTACAGTTATTTGTGAAGTACCACCTACATGTGGGGCTTCCCTGGTGGTTCGGTGGTAAAAGAATCTGCCTGCCAATGCAGGAGACGCAGGTTTGATCCCTGGGTCAGGACGATCCCCTGGAGCAGGAAATGGCAACCCACTCTAGGATGCTTGCCTGGGAAATCCCATGGACAAAGGAGCCTGACAGGCTAAAGTCTATGGTGTCACAAAGGGATGGGCATGACTTAGCGACTAACTAATAACTACTACTACATGCCAGGTACAATAACGAGTGCTTTACATATATACTTTCATTTAATTCTGCTGCTAAGTCGCTTCAGTCGTGTCCAACTCTGGGCGACCCCATAGACGGTAGCCCACCAGGCTCCCCCGTCCTTGGGATTCTCTAGGCAAGAACACTGGAGTGGGTTGCCATTTCCTTCTCCAATGCATGAAAGTGAAAAGTGAAAGTGAAGTCGCTCAGTCGTGTCTTACCCTCAGCCATTTAATTCTACTACAATACAAAGAAATGACTCCCCCCACCACCTCGCACACACACAGAGGCTTTTTTTTTTAACCTGAGTTCAGAGCACTTAGTAACTAATACTTGGTAAATACGTGGCTAATTCAAAACCAAGTTGGCAATTACCCTTCTCATGAATTTTTCTCTCCTCCACGCCACCCTTCTTCTCACTAGTGGTGATCTTCACAGCGTTCCTCCCAAGGTAATCCTCTGGCAAGAGCACTCAGGTCTTAAAAACACCCCGCATCTCCCTTCTATGACCTCCTCCTCAATAAATGTAAAATGTGTCCCCTCCAAAGTGGATGAGGAAACACAAATGTGCACACATTGAATCAATAGTAGTAATCTTTTATCCTGGGAGTAAGAAATGGCAACCCACTCCAGTATTCTTGCCTGGAGAATCCCAAGGACAGAGGAGCCTGAGGGGGTACAGTCCATGGGGTCACAAAGAGTTGGACACGACTGAGCACGCACACACACACAGAACCATCTACAGATCACTTTCCTTGTGCCAGGCTCTAGGTTAAGAAACAAAACTTTCCTTATCCTCATATTACATCTGAGGGAGCAGACTTGGAGGAATCGAGCGACCTGCTCAGAGTCTCAGATCCAGGAGAGTTCAGATCAGAGATCCATACATCGGCAGCCTGGCTCCGGCGCCCACACTCTTAACTGTGATCTCGTGCCCCTTCCCGGGGCCCCACCCACTAGCAAACCGGAGACATTCTCAGGACAGGACGGGACAGAGCAACCTCGGTTCTCTGCCAATGAAACAGGTAACGGTTTACCTTCACAGCTCCAGGAGTTGCCAGCGATGTGCTCTGTGCTTGGCGAAGGAACAGATGTTTAGCAACTTTGCAGCAGCAAGGCACAGGTTACGTAACATGGCAGAGCTATTTTTGAACTTGGGAAAATGCTGACTGTTCTTCTCCAAGTGCCACCTCTAAAACCAGGAATATTAAACATCAGGAACAGTTCCCCTTTTCCCCACTATTTTTTTTTGCTGAAACCAGAACAGACACAGGTCCACAGTGGAGTCNCCTCAGCCATTTAATTCTACTACAATACAAAGAAATGACTCCCCCCACCACCTCGCACACACACAGAGGCTTTTTTTTTTAACCTGAGTTCAGAGCACTTAGTAACTAATACTTGGTAAATACGTGGCTAATTCAAAACCAAGTTGGCAATTACCCTTCTCATGAATTTTTCTCTCCTCCACGCCACCCTTCTTCTCACTAGTGGTGATCTTCACAGCGTTCCTCCCAAGGTAATCCTCTGGCAAGAGCACTCAGGTCTTAAAAACACCCCGCATCTCCCTTCTATGACCTCCTCCTCAATAAATGTAAAATGTGTCCCCTCCAAAGTGGATGAGGAAACACAAATGTGCACACATTGAATCAATAGTAGTAATCTTTTATCCTGGGAGTAAGAAATGGCAACCCACTCCAGTATTCTTGCCTGGAGAATCCCAAGGACAGAGGAGCCTGAGGGGGTACAGTCCATGGGGTCACAAAGAGTTGGACACGACTGAGCACGCACACACACACAGAACCATCTACAGATCACTTTCCTTGTGCCAGGCTCTAGGTTAAGAAACAAAACTTTCCTTATCCTCATATTACATCTGAGGGAGCAGACTTGGAGGAATCGAGCGACCTGCTCAGAGTCTCAGATCCAGGAGAGTTCAGATCAGAGATCCATACATCGGCAGCCTGGCTCCGGCGCCCACACTCTTAACTGTGATCTCGTGCCCCTTCCCGGGGCCCCACCCACTAGCAAACCGGAGACATTCTCAGGACAGGACGGGACAGAGCAACCTCGGTTCTCTGCCAATGAAACAGGTAACGGTTTACCTTCACAGCTCCAGGAGTTGCCAGCGATGTGCTCTGTGCTTGGCGAAGGAACAGATGTTTAGCAACTTTGCAGCAGCAAGGCACAGGTTACGTAACATGGCAGAGCTATTTTTGAACTTGGGAAAATGCTGACTGTTCTTCTCCAAGTGCCACCTCTAAAACCAGGAATATTAAACATCAGGAACAGTTCCCCTTTTCCCCACTATTTTTTTTTGCTGAAACCAGAACAGACACAGGTCCACAGTGGAGTCATTAACCTAGCAAGCGGTCTTCTATGCCTGGGCCGGCACTGTCCACAGTGAACAACTACACAGTATCCTAACTCCTCAAACTCTGTGCGCCAGACTAGCAGCAATGTCCATGAGGACCACAGAGGACGTGCCTAATTAGACCCAAGATGTCAAACCCAGCCAGCCAAAGCAGGACCCCAGTCCTTCAGCACCTCACCAGGAAACCATCATGTATGACTTTACCTGAACCTCTTCCAAAGCTAGTTTGCGTCCTCCTCACTACGGAGTGGGAGTGATGAGAGCTATTTGTTTACAATTGCTTTGCAAACTAAGACTTTTTCCTCTAGTTGAAAATGTAACTTTCAAAGCCTGAAGTGGGAACTCCTAAATCTGGAGTCATGGGCTTGCACCAAACGAGGTGATGGGTCTGAATCAGGACGCAGACACGCGTGTTCTCTGCTAAAAGTGAAAGTGTTAATTACTCAGTTGTGTCTGACTCTTTATGGCCCCATGGACTGTAGCCCTGCCAGGCTCTGTCCATGGGATTCTCCAGCAATTCCCTCCTTCACAGGATCTTCACAACCCAGGGATTGAACCCAGGTCTCCTGAATTGCAGGTGGATTCTTTACTGTCTGAGCCACCAGGGGAGATTGTGTTCTCTGGTACCCAGACTGAAGATTCCTTACTGTCAACAACCCAAATGTCCATCAAAGGGGGATGACTAACTAAAAGATGGAACACATGAAACAGAACACAAAAAAAAAGCAATGAAGATGAATATGCTAGAATTCTATGTGTCCTCATAGACCATGTTTGAGCCATAAGGTGGAGGTAAAGGAAATTCCAACATATCAGATACCACTTATATAAATTAAAAAGAGCTATCCATTGGGTCTAAGGCTTCCCAGGTGGTGCTCGTGGTAAAGAATCCGCTTGCCAATGCAGGAGATACAAGTTCAATCCCTGGGTTAGGAAGATCCCCTGGAGGAGGAAATGGAAGCCCACTCCAGTGTTCTTATCTGAAAACTTCCATGGACAAGAGGAGCCTGGCAGGCTCCAGTCCATGAGGTCACAAAGAGTTGGACATGACTGAGCAACTGAGGGCACACACACATTGGGTCTAAGGTCGTACATATGTCTACATCAAAATTTCAAAACATGTGCATGGATTTGGTTACATGCCAGATTCACTGTGGTGTTTTTCTGTTTTTCTCTCCCATGGCAAGAAAGGGAGAAAGGAATAAAAAGGACTTCAACCTGATCAGTACTGTGTTATTTCTTTTAAACACTTGAAACAAATATGACATGTTCACTTAGCTCTCTGGCTCCAGTATGGGGGTAGGTGTTTCATCAGACTCAACTTTTTTATACTATTCTCTCCTTAAAAAAAAAAAAAAGAAGAAGAAGAGTCCTTGTTACCTAACCTGGGCTTGGTGGCTCAGAAGGTAAAGAGTCTGCTTGTAGTGTAGGAGGCTCAGGTTCCATCCCTGGATGTGGAAGGTCCCTTGGAGAAGGGAATGGCTACCCACTCTAGTATTCTTGCCTGGAGAATTCCATGGACAGAGGAGCCTGGCAGGCTACAGTCCGTGGGGTTGCAAAGAGTTGGACACAACTGAGTGACTAACACTTCCACTTTTACTTGTTACCTGAGGTTGTCTTTAGATAAATTTCTCCACCTTCATCAGACTGTACATTCTTTAAGTTGTATGCTAATTCGTGTGTGATTTTGGAGGCTAACACATGGTTCTCTGAATAGAAGAAGTATTGGATAGAAGACAGAGATATAGTGCCCTTAACCCCTTCCCTAAAAACCACCTTCTTGGGACTCTCTCCAGCTGCTAGTCCTTGCCTTGTCTGGAAAGGTCCCACTCTTTCTGGGATGGGTTTAATAAACGTTGGGCTAGTCGAGAAGTGTGGTGAGGACCCCAAACACTTGCCTGAGGGCCACATGTGAACTGAACCCTCTGGTGCTCCTCGGGTAGAGAGATGTTTTATTAAACACCAGGCTGGGATGACGGCTCACTGCAGTTAATGCATTACTTCTCTGGGGCTGAAATACCACCTACTACATTGCTGCATTCAAAGCATGACTCCTGGAAATAGCAGGCCAGCATTTCAGAGCAGTAGAATTTTTTTTTTTTTTAAGGAATGGAATTCAGGGTGGTCACTGGAGAGAGTATTTGACTGTCTTGCCAATTATCCTTCTCAAATCCCTTTTCCTGTATACGTTATATTTCAATTTTCCCACAATTGAGTTATGTTTCCATCAGAATCATCCAAATATTCCAGCTGCAGGGCACTTATGATGGAAAGTAAGAATTCATTAGCGCAGCTCTTGTCTTGGGCTGGCAGCAATCCTGACTCTAACATGCTCCTATGCTTCACACCAGTTTATCTGAGTTCCTTCCTGATACTTGGGCAATTATTTAAAATGCTGAAAGTAGCAATGTAGAAACAAGATTGTTAAAGAGGGAAAGAAGATAAGGGAAGGGAAAACTTCAAAGGATCATGATTTCTTAACCCAAAAGTTCACTTTTCAGGTAAATGTCAATTTCAGGTAAAATGTTTAAACAACCACACACACACACACACACACACACACACAAACATCTAGCCCCAGACCAGAAATTCTCTCTGAACTGTAGCAAATTTAAAATCCTAAAACCTTCCAGAGACATTTTAGTGTTACTCTCTCCGTTGAGCCTGACTCTTTGCAATCCCATGGACTGTAGCCTGTCAGGCCCTTTGGTTCATGGAATTCTCTAGGCAAGAATACTAGAGTAGGTAGCGATTTCCTTCTCCAAGGGATCTTCCCAACCCAGGGATCAAACCCGGATCTCCCACATTTCAGGCAGATTCTTCACCATCTGAACCACCAGGGAAGCCTGAGACGTTTTAGAGAGATGTATTATTCTTTGGGTAATAAACTCACAGGATCTGTGGACTGTAATTTCTGATGACCAGAACAATTTCACTGCTCACTTTGACAATCATTAAGTAATTGCCAGGTGCTCAGCATTTGTGCTAAGCAGCAATTTTCATGCATCATCTCATGTAATACTCATAACAACTCCTAGAACATTGGTTCTCAAGGCATGTTCTCCAGACTGACAACATCAGCATCACCAGGAACTTGCTAGAACTGCAAATTCTTGGCAGCTAGTGCAGAGGTACTGAATTAGACACTCTGAGCATGGGGCCCTCAATAGGGCTATCCCATGCTTTATTTATCCAATCTTCATAATAATAGAAGTTTATGCTCTGTCAGATTTTTTCCATCAGAAACTAGACACTCTGAGAGCGTCTTGTTTTAACAAGCCCGCCCAAGACTCTGATGCACATTGAAGTGTGAGAATCACCACCTAGAAAGTAGTGTTATTATTACCACTTTGCAATGAACAATGGAGGCCCAGAAAGGTAAAATGACTGTCCCAGTTACATGGAAAGTGGATATGACAGGATTCGAAAGCCAACAAGTCTAACTTCATAGCCCAGTCCCTTCATCACAGTGCTATCCTGCTCATGATCTAAGAAATGAGCATGGATTAAATCAGTCAACATCAGGCAAAAACAAGCACAATGAGCGTAGGAGTGATCCAAATCTCAACAGCTGAGCCATAACGACAGCCTGCAAAGACAAACGATGCTTCTCAGAAACATAAAATTTAACTTAAATGTCCACAAAGATGGGAGTAGTTAACTAAATTGTGACACAGCCACATGATGGAATACAGTGCAGCTTTAAGAGTGATGTTTGCCAAGATTTCCAACAACCTACAAAAATACCTAGGACGTACGACGGGAAGAGACTCACATACAAACTCCAAGACCAGGACCGCCAATGTGGGCACTTTCTCCAAAAAAGTGTAACATGCTGGTGAGGACGTGGGAAGATGAGTGATTTCACATGCTGCTAGAGTGAAAATAAGTTATACAGTGACTTGATGGGACAATTTGACAATAGACGCTTAAAGTTTAAAATGCGCATGTTCCGTGACCCCAAAAGTATACCTCTTAGAAACAACTCTAGAAAGATACTTGTACATGTATATGAAGAGTCAGGTCAGGATGATCATCACTGAAGTTTAGTATCTAATGGAAAAAATCTGAAACAACATAAATTTCTATTATTACGAAGACTGGATAAATAAACCATGGGATAGCCCTATTGAGGAATACAGTATGTAGGTTACAAGAAATGTCAGTATTCCTATATCTACATATTTACGTATACACATGCAGACCTATATCTATGTATCTGTTCACATGCATTTGCACATGTATGAATTCATATGTATGGTTACATACATCTGGGCTTCCCTGGTAGCTCAGATGTTAAAGAATCTGCCTGCAATGCAGGAGACCCAGGTTCAAGCCCCAGGTGGGGAAGATCCCCTGGAGAAGTGAATGGCTACCCACTCCAGTATTCTTGCTCGGAGGAAACCCATGGACAGAGGAGCCTGGACAGTCCATGGGGTCACAGAGTCAGACACAAAGAACAGACACAACGAGTGACTGTTAGTCACTCAGTTAATACACACATCTACATATATTCACAAGTTTATGTACATGTGTGCATATACACACTGATACACACATATATACAAATTTATACTTAAGATATAACTATAGATAGAAGGTGGATAGATAGATAGATAGGCAGATATATAGATCTCAAGCGTATGTTTCCAAGGTATACTATTGAGTAAAAAAAGCAAGTTGCAGAAAACCAAGGAAGGACGCTGTTACTTAAAAACAAAAGGACATGAGAAGAGACGAAGAGGGGAGAGGAGAACAAACAAACAAGCCAGCAAATCCCACAGGCGGACACACAACATCCTCTATTCTCTGCACAGTTCAGCAATGAGCGTGTGTGACTGTTAGTACGGAAACAGACAACCACGACAGAACTCTGGTCCCACTTGGGGGGACAAGCAAAGAGCCCCTCTTACTGGTGCAGCGTGTGCAGGGGGGCCTCCGGCTTCTCCGTCTGCCCGTAGCAGCTGGCCTTGGCCTCGGGGATGTAGGAGAACTTGTCCAACATGGAAGACGCGGCCGTGGTCAGGATGCCCAGCCCGTCTCGCACCCTCGCCTCCAGGCTGTAGTCCCAGTCGTCGTAGGAGACGGAAATGAGTCCCGATGGAAACTCTTTGGGGATGAGCTCCGTGTTCCCGGAGACCAAGCTGGGGACGATCCAGAAGAAATCGTACCCGGTGAGGCCGAGGGAGCGGGCCTCGCTCAGGATGAGGACCGCCTCATCTTTGGAACAGTAGAGCAAGATGACAGAAGAGTGGATCTTCTTCAGCTGGACTTGCGTCTTTGCGTCCTCGAAGGACGTGTCCAGCGTGATCACGTTCTGCATGTCCCAGCCCACAAAGCTGTTGTCCACCGTGGTCTTGATGAAGCTGATGAAGTCCCTGTAGCCAGGGAAGATGGTGGTCACCAGGGAGAAGACATGCCAGTCGTAATCCTGCATGATCTTCAGCATGACCGTGGCTTGCTGCTGGATGGACGCTCCAAATTGGAAGAAGGTAGACGTCGGATCCTGCCAAGGGGTGAAAAGAAAGCAAAACAGCAGATGAGGCAGAAGGCAGCTTACATATGACCATCTGTCTTCGTAGCTCCTTCCTAGAGGTGACGGGAAAGAAATCACACGCCTGTTCATTCGCAAACATTCCTGATCACCTACTGTAGGCCACACTCTGGAATAGATAATGGAAACTCAGAGATGAAGGAGGTCTCTGAACTTGGAGCCCAGAGCCTGTAACAGTGAAGGGCATCTGTTAATTTGCCAGCTTCACTGCCTACCAGTTCATCACACCACCAACCCTTTGGGTCCCCAAAGACTACCAGACTCAGGACTGGAAAATGAAGCCGGGAAACAACATCAGGAGATAGGGGGAGCTTTGTGATGACAGACTCGGAGTGCCTGGAGTCTGTCGTGTCTGGAGCCAATTACTCTAGACCTGCTGGTTATGTAAGCCACACTTAAACTAATCTGAGCAAGGTTTCGGTCACTTGAACTTTAGATTCCTGTGAAATATGGACTGTGATAAACACCAGGTGGACATCTCTCTGTTCAATCAATAAATATTTGCTGATCACCTAATTACATGGCAACAGCGTGTTAGCGCTTGACACACATGATCTCTGCCTTCATAGACATGGAATAAAAGTGAGGAAGAGTAACTTCAATGAACTGATTGCTAAAAGAGGCATGAGGAGACACTGAAGTTTCAAAAGAGGGAAGCCAGTGGACAGTGTAGTCAGAGGAGCCCTGGGGATACATCTTGACTGTTTCAGGAGCTGGAGATAAATGGGTGATGGCCTGTGATATAGGGGGATGAGATGATGTTGAAGAGCTTGCCAGAAACCCTGTCACATACAGCCTCAGGAGCCGTGTTAGATCTTATTCTGAGCATAAGGATGAGTGCCTGAATGCTTACCCTGGAAAGTAACAAGGTTACTTGTGTTGGGTTAAAGGGTCCCTCATAGTCCTATGGGGTGGCTAAGAGTTGGACACGACTGAGTGACTTCACTTTCACTTTTCACTTCCATGCATTGGAGAAGGAAATGGCAGCCCACTCCAGTGTTCTTGCCTGGAGAATCCTAGGGATGGCGGAGCCTGGTGGGCTGCCGTCTATGGGGTCTCACAGAGTCGGACACTACTGAAGTGACTTAGCAGCAGCAGCATAGTCCTAACATCTCTCCAAGTCATGACCCTGATCATGAAAGCAAATATACGTTTAGAAAAAGAACTGCTGATGTACACAGTTGTGCCATTTCCAAACCCTTAACTCGTCAGATTTCTGTGATGATCCTGTGAGGCTGGTACTGTGATTGGAAGGACTGGATGCTGAAGTTCCAAATACTTTGGCTATCTGATTCAAAAAGCCAACTCATTGGAAAAGAGCCTGATGCTGGGAAAGATCGAGGGCAGGAGGAGAAGGGGACGGCAGAGGATGAGATGGTTGGATAGCATCACCAACTCAATGGACATGAGTTTGAGCAAATTCCGAGAGATGGTGAAGGACAGGGAAGCCTGGAGTGCTGCAGTCCATGGGGTCGCAAAGAGTGGAACACAACTGAGCGACTGAACACCAACAAGTGCTGGCAGTGAGTGGCAAATGGGCCTCAGGATAGTCCATGGCGAGTTGGCATCCAAACTCAGGTTTTGATTCAACTTCCTGCCCTCCTCCCAAAATACCACTACTGGGATCACTGAAGAGGTGCATAAAGTAGGTGCTTAAACCATGTCATGGACTCACTGGCATGGTGTGAAAACGACGACTAAACAGAAAGTATCAATCTGTATTATAGCAAAACAGGGTTTGACAATTGTTGAGGTGTATTTCTTTTCTGGGAACTGAACGAATTTTTAGAGGGTCCTTACCATATTGCAGCCATGCTTACATTTTGCGTTCTCTATTTACCATGTATGTTTAACACATCCCCAATTGTACGGATAAGGTGCTTCCATTTCATGCATGTGTGCATGTGTGTGTCTGTGAGTAGATGATTCCATTCTTGTCTTTCAGAGCAATACTTTGTAGCTGTGCATGTCAAGTCTTTCAACAAGTCTGCATAATTTTCCCTGAGGATGCTCACTGAATAGAAAATTTTATCCAAAAAGGCTAAAAGCTACAGTTCTTAGAAATATCCCCCTTTTCCTAAAGTGCATGGTGTTTGGGGGGATAAATTGAGTGCAGCGTGGCCTGAAGGCAAAGAGAAAAAAAAAAACAGAAATAAATGCCTTCTGGGTCCCTTTCAACATTACAGTTCTATGAATTTTACCTAATTAAATCAATTAAATTGGGTAACAGATTTAAAGACTTTGGATAATCATCTTTTTCCCTACAGTAGCTTTTGGAGAAATCCAATATACTTGGATTGACTAATCACTTTAAATCATGCCTCAACAAGGCTGCAAACTGCTTAAGGGCAGAGATTGCTGTCCTCATTTGTGTCCCCAAAACCTGGCAGAAGCCCTGGCACATGACCCATCAGTAAGTGGAGAGTGAGGGAGTGCATGAGGGGACTGATGTGTGAATGCAGCCTAAGAGAAATGTCCTTGATTTAAACACAACATGAAAGTGGAGAATTCAGTATCCAAGCCTGTATTTTGTATGACTCTCAAATGTCAAGTCCAAAAAATGAAAGTTTTCCACATCCTCATCCCACTATTCTGAAGAACCACTCCACCATCCAATGCCCAAAATATACCAGTGTATCCTTTATTGATAAAGAGAGCTTCCCTGGTGGCTCAGTGGTAAAGAATTCACCTGCCAAGCAGGAGGTGTGGTTTTGACCCCTGGGTCGGAAGGCTCTCCTGGAGAAGGAAATGGAAATTCACTCCAGTAAGCTTGCCCGGGAAATTCCATGGTCGGAGGAGCCTGGCGGGCTACAGTCCATGGGGCCACAGAGAGTTGGACACGTGGGATCTTAGTGCCCTGACTGAGGACGGAACACGTGTCTCTGCACCACAAGGTGGATTCCCAGCCACTGGACCACCAGAGAAGTCCTGGTAATTCACTCCTGACTTGACCATCTCAACAATTTGCCTTGTCCATGGCTGCCTGATTGAAATTTCTAAAACACTGCTATAATACACACCTCTCCTCTCCTCTGTAGCCATAGATGGCTCCCGTAGACCTATTACATTCAATTTAGACCCTCTACTCTACCCCTTCATGCATACCAGTCGAACTCTATAGTTGAAATAGCACAGGCTCTGGGGTCTATCAGACCTGAGTTCAAGTCCTGGCTCTGCATTAACTGCCACGTGCCTAGTCATCAGTTGCGATCCTTTGGACTGTCGCCCACTTGGCTCCCCTGTCCATGACATTTTCCAGGCAAGAATACTGGAGTGGGTTGGCATTTTCTTCTCCAGGGGATCTGCCAGACGCAGGGATCAAACCCACATCTCCTGCACTGGCAGGTGGATTTGTTACTTGCTGAGTCATGGGGGGAAGCCCAGTTTTACCCACGTGACCATGGTTGCCTAAACTTCCTGGGTATGAGTTTCTTTGCCTATGAAATGGTAGTTGTGGGCACCATCCCACAGAGCTGCTGTGAGGATAAGATGAACCAGCAGGACCTAAAGGCTCATTTAATCCACATCTGAGTCCCATGGTTCAGGGGCTCCCCTCCTCATCCTCTGTTCTCCCAGTGGTCCCCAACCTTTTTGGCACCAGGGACCAGTTTCGTGGAAGACAATTTCCCCACAGACCAAGGACAGTGGGCATGGTTTGGGGATGATTCATGTGCATTACATTTATTGTGCACTTTATTTCTAGTACTATTACGTCAGCTCCACCTCAGATCATCAGGCATTTAGATTCCAGAGACTGGGGACCCCTACTCTAGATAGACCACATGGACACTACCGAAACCTAAGTGGGTCAGATCCTTATTATAAGTAAAAATGGTATCTCCAGGTCTACTGACATGCTAGTTTTGCATTCCCTCCTCCGTCCAAAACCAGATCATCCAGCCCATTCATCTTGAGCCCAAGGGGCTGCATGAAGAGAAGGAAGTGATGAATCAAGCTTTGGAGAGAAACCGTGGCTAACGTCCTTTATGGACCTCAGGCACCACTGCCATTTCCATTAGAGTCTGAAACTCAAACTTCCAAAACTATGGCAGACCAAAGGCAATGTATACCGCTCAGAGGGATGAAAGCCAGAAGTTATTTGCAAAAGGAGACACAGATGTAGAGAACCGACTTTCGGACTCAGTGGNTGATGGGGGAGTCTGGCCACGCACCTGGGACCTAGCATCTGATGTGTGTGCCAAATGGTCCTTTGTTTCAAGCCCCTCCTGCACCTTCTTTCCGATTCCCACCTGGATAGCAAAGGCTGACCCTCCTGCACATCCCTCCTCCCACCATCACTCAGCCTGCCCCTTTCAGGCCCCACAGATCAGCCTGATCAACTCTGGCACCGGCTTCCTTGGCAGCATGCTGCCGGGGGAGAGGAACAGATTTCAGACACCCACTTTGGTTCTGGAGCAAAAGCGGTTCGCTCACCAAGCTCACGGCTCTGCAGAAGCAGAACAAACCATTTCAAACCCAGAGTCGAGGGGCAGGAAAGTGTGGGATTATGGGTGTCTGCTTTCTACTCTGCATTCCAGTCCTGCTGTGACTGTCATTCTAGAATGCTCCAGATCTTGCTGAGTTCCCGGGGTGAGACCTGACTCCATGGGGATTAAGGTCTGATGTTTAATAGTCTAAAACCAACTCTCATTACACGTACCCATTTAGAGGCTATAAAGGACACCCACGTCCATTATCTCTTTGATTCTAACTACTCAAGAGATGAGGTGCTGCTGGTGGTTATAACTCTCGTGGATGGCATTTCTCATAAAGACACAGAGAGAAGGGTAAATGATTTCCCTAAAATCCACATGGCCCCACACTGACAACAGCTGACTTATTCCAAGATGTCATCCAGTGTTTCTTTACACACACCAGCGGCTTTCATTGCTGGCTGCACAGGAGAATCACTTGGAGAGTTAAAAAAAAAAACAAAAACAAAAACAGTGTTCATGCTCCATGCCAGTCCAGCTGAAACTGAATTTCTGTGACCTGAGTACATGAACGGCAAAGCTGACATATTTGTTTTTCCTCTATCTTCTCTCAGCAGCAGGTGAGCACTGCTCACATTTGTATCTTCAAAGCCTAGCGCCATGTCTGACACACAGTAGGGGCCCAATAAATATTTGGTGAGAAAAATAAATGAGCAGGAAACTCATCCCCAGGAAGCAAGAGAGAACTGGTTGCTGTTGTTAATCCTGAACCTGTTTCCATAGCTTATTTTCCTTTGCCTGCCATGTGGGCACCAAAACAAAAAAAAAGCATAATCTTGCAAAAGACCCAAGAAAGATCTTGAAAGACTCTTTGGGAATTTGCTTTCCGCCTAGCTAAGCCCTGATGTACTTTCCGTTCCTCTTGTTGTATATCAGCTGGGCTAGTAAACATATTTTATTTCATTTTTCATGGATGAGAGGAAAAGTAGAAATGTCAAGCTTGAGGAGCCTGAGGATTCAGATGAATAGAATGTGCACATACATGTAAGCTGGATCTGTTTCACTAGAGGATCTCATTCCTCTCATCATCTATCCGTTACCTCCTGCATCATCATCATCAATATCACCGCCATCACCATCTTCTTCAGCATTACCATCCATCCACCCTCACCTTCATCACCACCATCATCATGGTCATCACCACAACCAATATTTATTCTATATGCAGTTGTTGCTGTGTAGTCGCTAAGTCGTGTCTGATTCTTTTGCGACCCCACGGACTATAGCCCGCCAGGGTCCTCTGTCCATGGCATTCTCCAGGCAAGAATACTGGAGTGGGTTGCCATTCCCTTCTCCAGGGGATCTTAACTCAGGGATCAAACCTGTGTCTCCTGAATTGGCAGGTGGGTTCCTTACCACTGAGCCACCTGGGAAGCCCCTCTATATATAATACAATGTGATATATAGTAGGAAGTGTTATTTTTAAAGGTTAAAAACACTGGCTTAGAGAATGTAACTTGCCCAAACCCACAGAACCAGTACATGGCAGAGGCAGGATTCAAGGCTAAGTGATCCAAATCTAAAATCTGGTTGCTTAGCTACCAGGAAACACTGATTCCAGGTATGCAGAACAGGAGAAAGGCATGCGTGTGTGTGTGTGTGTGTGTGCATGCGCGCACGTGTGCACGTGTGTGTGTGTGTGTGTGTGTGTGTGTGTGTGGTGAATACCACCACTAATCTTTCTTGAGGCATCCAACTGGAAATCCCTCAGAAATGGGCAACCAGTAGCAATGACCTCACATCAGGTGTCAATCAGGGTATGCAGGAGAGCGGAACTGAGCGGGGAAGTCACACCCAGGGGCCGTTTCCCCAAAGCACACCAGCTCCACCACCCACAAACACGATATCCCACTCCAGGCAGACTCCACCCAGTGGACCATTCTATGATCTGTGATCTGTCCTTCACTTGGCTCCTCTCAGAAGACACGGACAGGTTGTTCCCTCATTGATGGCTGTAGTCCACCACTTCTCAAGCCAAGCCACATCCACATCATCTTTATCACCCAGCAGGTTTATTTCATTTTCTTTTTCCTGTCGCACTTGCTCATGTTCAGACCCTTGGCAGTTCTCTCTCTAACTATACAGAAGGAGCCTCTTATCTAGAGTGCCTACCCTGATCTCCCCTTTCCCCTGCCCACTCTCCACACTACTGCTGGATCTCTTTCTAAAGTTCAAGCTGGACCACAGGGCCCTCCTCTTTACATTTTTCAGCAGCTCCAACAGCCTTCAGGATAAAGTGGAGACACACACCAACCCCATCACAGTCTGGACTCAAGTGTTTGGGACTCGGGATCTCCATCAGTATCTGTGAAAGGTCAGGGACTCCATGAACACGTGATAAGCTGAATTAATGAGAGAGCTAACTAAGCTAAGTAATGAATGCTTGTCAAGAAAGTGAAGAGGAGCTAAAAAGCCTCTTGATGAAAGTGAAAGAGGAGAGTGAAAAAGTTGGCTTAAAGCTCAACATTCAGAAAACGAAGATCATGGCATCCAGTCCCATCACTTCATGGGAAATAGATGGGGAAACCGTGGAAACAGTGTCAGACTTTATTTGGGGGGGCTCCAAAATCACTGTAGATGGTGACTGCAGCCATGAAATTAAAAAACGCTTACTCCTAGGAAGGAAAGTTATGACCAACCTAGATAGTATATTCAAAAGCAGAGATATTACTTTGCCGACTAAGGTCTGTCTAGTCAAGGCTATGGTTTTTCCTGTAGTCATGTATGGATGTGAGAGTTGGACTGTGAAGAAGGCTGAGTGCCGNAACCTAGACAGTATATTCGAAAGCAGAGACATTACTTTGCCGACTAAGGTCTGTCTAGTCAAGGCTATGGTTTTTCCTGTGGTCATGTATAGATGTGTGAGAGTTGGGCTGTAAAGAAGGCTGAGTGCCAAAGAATTGATGCTTTTGAAGTGTGGTGTTGGAGAAGACTCTTGAGAGTCCCTTGGACTTCAAGGAGATCCAACCAGTCCATTCTGAAGGAGATCAGCCCTGGGATTTCTTTAGAAGGAATGATGCTAAAGCTGAAACTCCAGTACTTTGGCCACCTCATGCGAAGAGTTGACTCATTGGAAAAGACTCTGATTCTGGGAGGGATTGGGGGCAGGAGGAGAAGGGGACGACCAAGGATGAGATGGCTGGATGGCGTCATGGGCTCAATGGACGTGAGTCTTGAGTGAACTCCAAGAGATGGTAATGAACAGGGAGGCCTGGTGTGCTGCAATTCATGGGGTCTCAAAGAGTTGGACATGACTGAGCGACTGAACTTAACTGAACTGATGTACCCAAATATGAGCACCTCAATACATAAGACAAACACTAACAGACATAAAAGGAGAAACTGACAGTACCACAATAATAGGAGGAGACTTTGACACCCCCACTCACCAATGGATAGATCATCAGAACAGACATGGAAACATGGGTCTTATATAATACATTAAATGAGATGGATCTCATTGATATCCTCAGGACATTCCATCCAAATGAAGAAGAATACACCTTCTTTTCAAGTGCACATGGAACATTATCTAGGATAGACCACATCTTGGGTCACAAATCAAATCTCAGTAAATTTAAGAAAATTGAAATCATATCAAGTATCTTCTCCAACCACAACGCTATGAGACTAGATATCAATTATAAGAAAAAAAAAGCTGTAAGAAACACAAGCACGTGGAGATTAAGCAATACATTTCTAAATAACCAACAGGTTACTGAAGAAATCAAAAGGTAAATCAAAAAATTTCTAGAACAAATAACAATGAAAATGACAACTCAGCACCTATGGGATGCAGGAAAAGCAGTTCTCAGAGGGAAGTTTATAGCAATACAATCCTACCTCAAGAAACAAGAAAAACATTGATTAGACAAGCTAACTTTACACTTAAAACAACTTCTTTATACTTAAAAGAAGAACAAAAACACCCCAAAATTAGTAGAAGGAAAGAAATCATAAAGATTTGAGCAGAAATAAGTGTAAAAGAAATGATAGAAAAAATAGTAAAGATTAATAAAACTAAAAGGTGATTTTTTGGAGAAGATAAAATGGACAAACATTTAGCCAAACTCATCAAGGAAAAAGAGAAGAATCAAAGCAACAAAATTAGAAATGAAAAAGGAGAGGTTACAACAGACAGTGCAGAAATACAAAGTATTATGAGACTGTTATTAACAACTATACGGCAATAAAATGGATAACCTGGAATAAATGGACAGATTCTTAGAAAAGTTCAATCTCCCAAGACTGAACCAGGAAGTAATAGAAATTTGAACAACCCATTTACAAGCACTGAAATTGATGCTGTGATCAAAAATTTTTCCAAAGTAACAAAAGGCCAGGGCCAGATGACTTCACAGGAGAATTCTGTCAAACATTTAGAGAAGAGCTAATACCTATCCTTCTAAAACTCTTTCCAAAAATTGCAAAGGAGGGAACACTTCAAAACTCATTCTACAAGGCCACCTTCACCCTGATACCAAAACCAGACAAAGACAACACACAGAAAGAAAACTACAGGCCAATGTCACTGATGAACATAGAGGCAAAAATCCTCAAAAACTTTTAGCAAACAGAATTCAGCAACACATCAAAAAGCTCATACACCATGATCAAGTTGGGTTTATTCCAGGAATGCAAGGATTCTTCAATATATGCAGATAAATTAATGTGATATACCATATTAACAAACTGAAAAATAATAACCATATTGTCATCTCAATAGGTGCATAAAAAACCTTTGACAAAATTCAACACCCATTTAAGATTAAAGCTCTTCAAAAAATGGGAATAGAAGGAACCTACCTCAATGTAGTAAAGGCCATATATGATAACATTATTATCAATGGTGAAACATTATTCTCAATGGTGAAAAACTGAAAGCATCAAAGATGATAACAATGACTCTATATGCAAGACAGAAAAAGAGACATGGATGTATAGAAGAGTCTTTTGGACTCTGCGGGAGAAGGCAAGGGTGGGATGATCTGAGAGAGTAGCACTGAAACATGTATATTGTCACATGTGAAACAGATCACCAGTCCAGGTTCAATGCATGAGACAGGGTGCTCAGGCCTGGTGCACTGGGATGGCCCAGATGGGATGGTATGGAGAGGGAGGTGGGAGGGGGGTTCAGGATGGGGAACACATGTAAAGCCATGGCTGATTCGTATAAATGTATGGCAAAAACCACTACAATATTGTAAAGTAATTAGCCTCCAACTAAAATAAATAAATTTTAAAAAGAAAGAAAGAAAATTGAGTCTTAAAAAAAACTGAAAACTTCACCCCTAAGATCAGGAACAAGACCAAGGGTGTCCACTTTAACCACTATTATTCAACTTAGTTCTTGAAGTCCTAGCTATAGCAATCATAGAAGAAAAAGAAATAAAAGGAATCTAGTTTAGAAAAGAAGAAGTAAAGCTCTCACTGTTTGCAGATGANACAACAAGGAATTTATAAAGTAGAAATCAAACACTGATGAGATGAAGAAATACTTCAGGATGAAGCTGTGCATCAGGCATAGCAAACAGTAGGTCTAGACTTGAGCAAAAAGGATGGAGAGCCACAGGACAGATGTCTCTAAAGAAGAAAATATAGAATACCTGCCTGATCTCGTTGAATATACAGAGAGGAAATTCCTTAGTGCTACTGGAGAGGCTGAGGATAAGTTTAGAATATTTAGATTAAAAAGTCATACAAAGGATAAAAAGGTGAGGTGTAGTTAGATTACAGAGAACTATCCTTTTTTAATTTATACTCTTCTGTTAAATTTGATAAGAGAAAAATGAATCAAAAAATGTAAAATATCTGTCAGAATAATTCAGATGAACTTGGGAATGAATGAAAGAAGATTAGATTCTACTATAAAATGTCCCAGGACTCTTTCTTTGGAGTAATAACTCAATATGGTATCTGTGAGGTTTAAACAGCAATTTATGTAACTAGCAAAATAAATCTATTATCAATTTAAAAACTTTCTATATCATAACTCCATTTTGACCAAAAAAATATACCTGTTTTTCAAGTTTAGTTTGAATGTCTTCTAGCTCTCCATTTCTAATTGTCTCTTGTTGTAACATCTGCTGCTGCTGTTGAAGAGTATGCTGCAGAATAACATTTTGCTCAGCAGTTTCTTGAAGACTGTGATTTTTAATCTTCAGCTCTTTCTGTAAACAATATACCTAACAAATATATAAATCTCATTATAATTTCAAATAAAAGCAATAAAATGTCAATGGTGTCTACCTCATTAGATAATTATCCTCATTTATCATATGAGACACTTGTATTCATTGCTATAATTTATTATGTGGAAGGGCAGGACTCATGTTTCTGATGAAGATATGTTATTGGGTTGATGCAAAAGTAACTGTAGTTTTGCATTATTGAACTTTGCTGTTTGATATTGGAATACATTCTTAAATATATGTGGTTATGTTATACGCTATCTTAATGTACATTTCTTGGTTTATGATTTTTGCTAATGACTTATTAGTTGCCATGTATTTTATATTTATTTTAGACTAGAAATGATGTTAGACAAAAAAGCAAATTTGAGCGATTTTCTTATTTGAGTTCAAAATGGGTCGTAAAGCAGCAGAGACAACTCACAAGATAAAAACACATTTTGCTAATGAACATACAGCACAGTGATGTTTCAAGAAGTTTTGCATGAGGAATGCAGTGGCTGGCCATCAGAAGTTGACAAAGACCAATTGAGAGGAACATTGAAGCTGCTGCTGCTGCTGCTAAGTCGCTTCAATCATGTCCGACTCTGTGCGACCCCATAGACAACAGCCCACCAGGCTCTGCCATCCCTGGGATTCTCCAGGCAAGAACACNGAGTTGGACTGTGAAGAAGGCTGAGTGCCGAAGAATTGATGCTTTTGAACTGTGGTGTTGGAGAAGACTCTTGAGAGTCCCTTGGACTGCAAGGAGATCCAACCAGTCCATTCTGAAGGAGATCAACCCTGGGATTTCTTTGGAAGGAATGATGCTAAAGCTGAAACTCCAGTACTTTGACCACTTCATGAGAAGAGTTGACTCATTGGAAAAGACTCTGATGCTGGGAGGGATTGGGGGCAGGAGGAGAAGGAGACGATCGAGGATGAGATGGCTGGATGGCATCACGGACTCGATGGACGTGAGTCTGAGTGAACTCCGAGAGATGGTGATGAACAGGGAGGCCTGGCGTGCTGCGATTCATGGGATCACAAAGAGTTGGACACGACTGAGCGAGTGAACTGAACTGAACTGAACTCAAAGAAACCCAAAGGAAGTCTCATACATTCCCCAGTCCATCATGTCCCCAAAACATACCAGCCCCATTCCCCACAGACACAGAATTCCACTCCAAGCAACCTCAGTGGACCATTTTATGATTTGTGCTCTATCTCCCATTTTGCTTTCGTCAGGAGCCAGTCCACCAGCATTTGTCAAAAATAACCTAACAAATCCTTTCTCGGCTCTTTCCTCTCCTCTCTTCAAATTAAAAGTTTAGTGTTAAGTTTCTAGTGAGTGTTGGGTTCCCAGCTAGGGTAGATGTGTCCAAGGTAGCTGAAGAATTTTGATTCAGAGACCAGGAGAGGAACACTTGAGTCTGTGCACTAGCCTCTCAGAATAAAGCGGGAAGGATGGGTGTTGCGCAAGATAACTACAAAGAACACTATGACTTGGGGTGGAGCAAGGAAGGAGCCACAGAAAGCGACTAAGCCTTCAACTGTCTTCTAGTCTGGCTTTCCAATACAGCACATACAATCCGGTCTGCTGATGCAGGAGACGTAAGAGACGCAGGTTCAATCCCTGGGTTGGGAAGATCCCCTGGAGGAAGAAAAGACAACTCATTCCAGTATTCTAGCCTGGAGAATCCCCTGGACACAGAAGCCTGGTGGGCTATGGTCCACAGAGTAGAAAAGACTCAGACACAACTGAAGCAATTTAGCATGTACTGACCACACATGACCATTTACACTGATTCTTAAAATATGAAGTACAGTAAAATATTTGGTTTCTCAGTCACTAACCACATTTTAAGAGGCTCAAAAATCTTCAAAGCTGATGCTCTCCCACCCCTACCAGTCCCACCCCAAAAGATGGTGAATCAGTTGGTCTGGGATGGGGTTCAGAATATATCTAATTCCCTTGGGTAAGTCTAATGTGCAGCCAAGATTGAAAACACTAACCCAAGCCTTCAGCACCCAACCCTCTAGTTATGTATTAGCTTACCTGGGGAAGGTTTTATACCTTCAGATTTCCAGGCTCTGTGCCATCTTCACTGAATCAGCATCTCACCTAGAGGAATCCTAGGATATATATTTACCCTTAAATATGCTAATCCTTTGGCCCCCTGATACAAAGAGCTGACTCACAGGAAAAGACCCCGATGCTCGTAAAGATTGGAGGCAAAAGGAAAGGGGGGTGGCAGAGGATGAGATGGCTGGATGGCCATAACTCAATGGACATGAGTGTGAGCAAACCCTGAGAGATGGTGAAGGACAGGGAAGCCTGGCGTGCTGCAGTCCATGGGGTCGAAGAGAGTCAGACGCCGCTTAGTGACTGAACAACAACAAAGTGCATAAAGTGCTTGGCACCTTGGGGGGCTCAGTCAAGTCGACTTGGAGTTAGTAGAGGTGGACAGATGGTAACCTTGACCATGAAGCCTCATCTCAGGTCCACCATGGCCTCCTTACTGCCCCACTTCCTACATATTGCCCCTTTCTGATTTTCCAGCCCACCCCTCAGCCCTCTGTGTGGTTGCCTGGGTGCTGAGAAGCACGCATCTCATCTGTCCTTCAGACTAGAATTCTCAAGGACAGGAGCCCATGCCCTTCTGAGTCCTCATCAACCCCTTGCATGGCACTGTACCACCACTCTGGGAATGAAACGGGGAGTAAGATTCCAAGGGAGCAAGGCTGAAAGGTTGCAGAGATGGAGACTAGTGTTTTATGTACTTGAGCGAGCCCGCTGGCTCTACTGCTCTGGGAGGAGATGTCCATCTAGAATCGCCTCTCATTCATTCGGCGACTATTAACAAACACCCGCTTTGTGTCAGCATTGATCTAGGGAAGGGAATCAAGGGAAGGAGGCTTCCAAAGCGAAGATCCCCACTCTTATGAACTTTACATTCTTACGGGAGGAGATGGGCTCCCCTGGTACCTTGGCTGCTAAAGAATCTGCCTGCAATGCAGGAGACTGGGGTTTGATCCCTGGGTTAGGAAGATCCCCTGGAGGAGGGCATGGCAAACCACTCTAGTATTCTTGCCTGGAGAATCCCCATGGGCAGAGGAGCCTGGTGGGCTACAGTCCATAGGGTGTTGCAAAGAGTTGGACATGACTGAGCAACTAAGCACAGCACATGGGAGGAGATAGACAAGGAGAAAGGAAATCAGATGAGGCAACAGTTCAAGGGAGGAGGGGAGAGGAGTGCTCTTTTTGATTATCTGGTCTGTTACCCTGGAGCAGATCGAAAGAAAATGAAGGAGGAGTTGTCAGCCAGGCAAAGCTGAGGAGTGGGCTGGGGGGTAAGAATAGCCCTCCAAGCAGAAGGAGCTGCATGCACAAAGGTAAGAAAGGACCTGGAAGGTCAGGGAACAGAAGGAAGATCTGAACAGTTGCAGTTGAATCCTCCAAGAAGGTAGTGAGAAAAGTTAGGACAGGCAGCAGAGCCCACGTGATACAGTGAGAGCTCTGAAGATCGTGGCAAGGGGGCTGGGTTTAATTCCTACGTCCATTTTATTCCAAAGAATTCCTCTGCTAAAGGCACCAGTAGTATCTCCTAGCTCGGGAGAGGATCTGGAACTATGGGGATGTTGGCATTTCATGTGAGCCAGCCCCGTTTTTCTCTTTGGAATTCCTACCTGTGCCAAGAGGGAAGCCTCCCTTGAAGATGCAGGAAGGCATGTAACTGTTTGCTGCCTCATTCAGTCACCTGGTGCACTAACCTTGAATAGTGTGGTGAGGACACACTGGGGCCTTTCAGAGCTCATCCCAGTTCACCCTCCCTCTAACAGATACCACAGTGCTAGAGGAGAGACTTCACAGAGGCATGGAGAGATTATGCCTTGCTTCCAGCTGCAACTAGCTCAGGACAGTCCAGCATTCCCCACGTTCCTCAGAACCACATCCTCACTCTTAGACCCCATCCTGCTCTCTGGATCATTAGCAGGGCTGGCCAAGAAGAGACACCTGCTGAGATTCAGGCCCTTATTTCTATGCAAGGACGCAGCAAAGGCCCAAGCTGGCGTCACCCAGTGCTCTGCCAACTTGCGGGTGACCGACCATCTGACTCAAGTCTTCCAAACAGGGTTATTAGCGATTATAGATTGTCTGGGGCTGCGGCGGCGGCTGCTGCTGCTGCTGCTGCTGCTGCTGCTGCTGCTGCTAAGTCGCTTCAGTCATGTCCGACTCTGTGCGACCCCAGAGACGGCAGCCCACCAGGCTCCCCTGTCCCTGGGATTCTCCAGGCAAGAACACTGGAGTGGGTTGCCATTTCCTTCTCCAATGCACGAAAGCGAAAGTGAAGTCTCTCAGTCGTGTCTGACTCTTCGCGACCCCATAGACTGAAGCCTACCAGGCTCCTCCATCCATGATATTTTCCAGGCCAGAGTGCTGGAGTGGGGTGCCATCACCTTCTAGGTCTACCCGTTCTCATAGAGAAAGCCAGAGGGAAATTCTACCTGATCAGATCACTCAGTCAGGTCTCTAAAGAGCTTATAATGAGAGCATCTTTTTTTGGAGGTCCCAAGTGTAACGGCTGCTGACCTTTCTCTGTGCACCTAAAGCCATTTTCATTTCAGATTCCTTTTCTTAAAGAAGCACAAGCCTCCCTGAGCCCACATCATGGGTACTTGCCATTCCGACCACTGAGCATCTCTTCGTCCTTTACCGGTCATCGTGAATTTCCACAGGGAGCCATCATTTCCCCTTTCTCAGTCAAACCAGCTGGCCCACCCAATTCCCTTGGGGCCAGCAATTAAATCAGGGGTAGGAACACATCCTAAGTGGTGCAATCAGAGTGATTCTTGGGATTTGTGGGAGAGTGATTAGAAAGAATTTCTCTTACTGTTAGACTTAAACCTGTAAGTACATTCAGCCAGAATTTCTGGCAACCACCCTGCCAAGACACAGTATCTAGAGAAGGAAGTCATCAGAGTCAAAGGAAAAAATTAGGGTTAAGACAAGATGGAGATGTGCGACTTGGAGTTACCATGTCCTGTTGAGCACCTTGTTCAAGCCAGACCTGAAGGCTTCTTGTCATTGCGTTGTGCTTAGTTGCTCAGTCATGTCCAACTCTTTGTGACCACATGGACTGTAGCCCACCAGGCTCCTTTGTCCGTGGGGATTCTCCAGGCAAGAATACTGGAGTGGGTTGCCATACCCTCCTCCAGGGAAATCTTTCCAACTCAGGGATCAAACCCAGGTCTCCTGCATTGCAGGCAGATTCTTTACCAACTGAGCCACCAGGGAAACCCAAGAATACTGGACTAGGTAGTCTATCCCTTCTACAGATGATCTTCTCAAGCCAGGAATCAAACCAAGGTCCCCTGTATTGCAGGCAGATTCTTTACCAGCTGAGCTACACCCATAGTGCCACCTAATTATTTCCTTGGACATCTGAACAATAGCTATGCTATTTTGGACTTTTAATTGTAGTATTCTCCTTAATACCCAAAGCAGATGTCACAGTTAACAATGTCATTGTCTTTCTAGGTAAGAGAAAATGAAAGAATTAGGATGTTGTCCTTGCATGTCCCAGTTAATCGTCAATTAGTGACTTCATTTCACTTAAGCCAATTTGAATTAGCTTTTCTGTCACTGGCAACCAAAGATTCCTGATCACTTTAGGGAAGGGAAAAAAAAAAATGGAGAATAATGTGACTCATTCTTCATTCATCTTCCAAACTTGGATCAGAAGAATCTGAGCTGCAGAGTAAAGCATGTCCCTTTGCCATCCTTCCCTTTTCTGATCCTTGCTTCTTCCCCCGGGGGCAGCTGCCTCTCTCCACACATATGTCTCTTGCTTGCATGAGCTCTTCATCCTTCCTTGATTTGGGGGGGTATTTTGTTTTGTTTTTCTTTCCTATGCCACTGACCTTGGCTTCCTCTCAGTCAGTCTGACAGCCGCGCTGTCATGACCAAGAGGAAAGATGTGACAAGTTGCCGCCAATAATAATCGCTTGTCATTATCTGTTTCAGCGAGGAGGAAAAGCAAACAGGTCCCGTTCATTAAGTTCCCGTCTCCGGCTGTCACACACAGAGGGGCTGCCGGGGCACTGAAGTAGGCAGCTTTATTTTGGAAAAAGGAGAATCCCAGACTTTCCTATGATACTTGGAAGGGGCAGGCTCTGGTGGTAAACATTTTAGTAGAAACGTCTTCTTCAAAATGCCCTGAGGTTCCCTAAGAAATATCCATGAACAGCTCTGGAATCCAAGCCTTCAGAGGAAATCGCTTCTCCATTTGGGAGTCTGGGTGTTTGGGGAGTCTATCTGGCACAGCCGCTGATGCCAAATAGACGGAGGGTTCAAGTCTCAGCTCTCCATCTTGCTAATGTCAGGGTCTTGGGCAACATCCGTCTTCTCTTGGAGGCTGCGTTTTCTCATTTTCAAAAGGGAGGGAATTTCAGTCCCTGCTTTCAAGAGGTTATGGTGACGAGATGATGCACGAACAGTTCTCGGCACATACCGAGAGCTTGATTAATGAGAGCTGGAACCACCGTGGCTGCTGTGGTCAGGAAAGAATGAACCACAATGACGACAATGAAGCCCCAAACACTCCAACCCACCAGCGCAGCATTAATGAAAATACAGAGAGTTCCCTTGGGGCTCCCCTCTGCATCCTTCCTAAATGTCCTAACACGACACCATCACTTCAAAGGAGCTCTTACTGTGTGCCAGGCACCAGCTGAGCACAGGTGACAACTCATCTCGGTGTTCAAATGGCAAGGCCTGCGTCCCTGGAGCCCCTTAAGCGCTGGGCAAATCAGGGTGACCCTCTCAGCCAAGCAGAGAAGTCTAAGCACATTTAATTGTCACACTAACCTTTCAGGAAATGTATTTCTGTTCCCATTTAACAGTGCAGGAAGTTGAGGATGTAGAGAAATATGCTTCTTTATTTTAACGAGCGTTGGAACCATAGGGGGCTCTTATTCTGCTGCAGACTCAGACTCTGTGGGTGTGGACTGGGGCATTGCTAACAAGCTCCCAGGTGGCGCTGATGCTGCTGGTCAGCGGACTAAGATTTGAGCAGCAGCGCTGCAGCCGCTGGCCCCATGCCCGAGGTCGCCCAGTGTCTGGCAGAACAGAGGTTCAGATCTCCAGGCTGACCCCACAGGAGCCTTCAGCTGTGACGCCGGGTGGACTCTGTCTTCCAGGGAAGGGAGAGGAGGGCATCAGTTGTATGACATCCTGGCCCCTGTGTGTTTCCATCAGGCTCCTGGCTGAGACAGCCACATGTCACAGCCTGTCGCTCCCATCATATTATCCGACAAAGTGCTTGCAGGGAGAGGCTGTGAGTCAGAACTTAACTGTGCTGGAGGGAGGGAGGCAGAGGGGCCTGCCCCAGGGAACCACCTGCTCCCAGGAGTGCGAGGCCACCCAAAGCCAGGGCAGTACAGCGAGGTCGCCATCACCCAGGTGGTGCCCACACCCACCTGCCGGTGCGGGCGTGACTTCTCTGGGAAGTCAGCCACCTCCTCACCCCTGCAGGCTAGCCCTGCTGGTCTCACACGAGAGTAGGTGGCTGAGTCCCTCTGAGCCTCTCTGTTACCATCTGTAAAATGGACCCAGTGGAGCTCTGGTTCCCTGGCGGGCTGACCGGCCACCTGTGGTGTGGTGATGTGCAGGCACCTGTGGACTGCGGAACAGGGACGGGTGCGCCACCCATGGCCACAAAGCCAGCCACTGCTGCCCCCTCTCTCCCCTCCTCCCCCTGCGCCTCCATGAGCTCCCAGAACATGCGGTCCAGGTCTCAGCTCTTGATCTCATCACCAGGTATTCAGGCTGTCTAATGTACATATCTGCCTCCACGCAACTAGATTAATGTAAATTCCTCTACAAGAATTTTCTCTACAGAGCAGCACCCAGGCCAGCTCTTATACCTGGTGGGGCTAAGAATACAACACGTTAGC
>SJYV01044466.1:527139-554737 GCA_006410875.1 Neotragus pygmaeus
TTATGTTTACAGGAAAGTGCTGGAACGTCAGACTGTAGGTAAGCAGATTAAGAGGCGGTTGTTGGTTGGCTTGTTCTTGCTTTCAGGGCTCCATCCATATACTCATCGTCTGTCTGTTGGTTTGCTTGGGTATTGTTTTCCTCCCATTCCTCAGAGACCCAGGTTCCAGGCACCGCTGAGAACAAACCCTATGCACCATCTGTCTCCACTGGGCCTGCTCCTCCCCTTGGGCTCCCAGTCTCTGGGAAACACAACCACTTCCCCAGCCACCCGAGGAGAAATCTGGGCACTGGCCCTGACTCCCCCCTCACCCAAGCTCCTCAAGCCCAGTCCATCCACAGCACAGCACCCCTGAGTCCATCAGCCTCTGACCACACTCATTCCAGGTGCTATAGCTTAGCTTTCATTACTTATCATCCCTTACCACTGCAATCTATCAGGCTTCCCCCAGGCCAGCCTAGCTATGCAAGGCAGCCAGTATGGAGACAGATCGGATTCTGTCACTCCCTTTCTTCCAGCCGCTCAGGACTCTCTAGTTCCATCCTCCCAGGCTCCGGCCCCACAGACAGCAGTCAATAAAGGACACCCTGCGGTCCCCTAATTATTCCTCACACTCTGTGGGTGCCCCATGTTTCTACATGTGGATCCAATTGCTTGAAACATTCCCCTCTACCCCAACCCATCTAACCTGTCTTTGCCCTTAAATACTCAGCTCAGATGGAACCACTCTGCCTCAGTTTTATAAAATGAGCATAATACTAGGATCTACCTCATAGGTGGTTGGAAGGAATCAATGAGTTCACCTGTATAAAGCAGTAAGAATTGTGCCTGGCAGTTGGATAAATGTTAGTTACTGTTATCCTCTCCAGGTAGATTTGACCCTGAATNTGGACTTTTGGCCTCTGAGGGAGAGGGAGAGGGTGGGATGATTTGGGAGAATGGCGTTGAAGCATGTATACTATCATGTAAGAAATGAGGCGCCGGTCTATGTTCGATGCAGGATGCAGGATGCTTGGGGCTGGTGCACGGGGATGATCCAGAGAGATGTTGTGGGGTGGGAGGTGGGAGGGGGATTCAGGATTGGGAGCTCGTGTACACCTGTGGTAGATTCATGTCGATGTATGGCAAAGCCAATAGAGTATTGTAAAGTAAAATAAAGTAAAAAAAAAATTAAAAATTAAAAAAAAATAAGCCAAGGATAGGGAAAATCAAGAATCATAATATAATTTTCTTTTCTCCCTTCATTTTCATTTCCCATATAATACAATTAAATTCAGTAAATGTTGAAGTCAAAAAAAAAAAAAATCTTAAGCTAGCTGTATTTTATCACAATTTTTAAAAATAGCATACAAATAAATAAAGTAAGCAAGTGGGGCCAGCAGCTGAGGCTGGCTGCATCTTCTAGGTCCCTTCAGTCTTTCAGCTGGTGTGACAGGGGGTCCTCAGACCTTACAGTCACTTGAGGTGCTGGCCTAGCTGAAAGGAAGGGCCTCTGGGGAGTCCAGAAGGGCACAGGTAACCATCCAAGTGTTCCTGCTTTTCCTGGGTATCTGAGGTTCTCCAGCAGCCAGTAGTCACCAGTCACCCCCGACCTCACAGAACGTATACTTGAGTGGCTGTGATGACATCCTTCTCTCAACAGGGCTCCCAAGCAGGCTTGGTTCTTCCCATTCTTGAACACACTCAAGCAGGACGGTGTAACTGCTCGGGTACAGACCTGGCAAAATCTCAGGTGGTGGTGGTGACCTGCCGTGATGGATGGCACACAGGTTTGGGGCGGGAGAAACATCTGAGTTCAAACCTCTGTTCTGCAGCCGACCAGCTCTGGGGCCCCAAGATTCCGACTCAGCATCAGTAAGCCTCCACGTCCTCTGCTGTGAGACAGAAAAAGCAACTGCCATCTCCCTGGTGGACTAGATGAGGTCAGGCATGCAGAGCAGCCAGCTCAGCGCCTGACCCACGAGTGGAGGCTAGCTACTGGTTATTTATTCCAAGCTGGTCCCTTATCCCGCATTATCTGATTTAATCATTAGCACAAGCCCGTGAAGTTGGCAGTATTAACGTCAAAGTGAGTTGATTTGAATTCTGTTGGATTCCTAAGCCCTCGCTCTCCACTGTTCATCAGTGTTTGCTTTCTTCCCTTGGCCCAAGGCAGGCTCCTGAGGCATATACTCAAGTATTGCCTAAAGATCGCCCCTTCTCAGCACAGCGCTGGCTGCCTCTTCTACGAGTGATGCTTCTACAGCACGAGGATGAGTCCTGAACTGATGCCAACTGATTTAGAATCCCTGCCTGCCCCATTTTCTTGCCTGGAGAATCCCATGGACAGAGGCGCCTGGAGGGCTACAGCCCATGGGGTCGCAAAGAGTCAGGCACGACTCAGGTGACTTGGCTCTACACACGCACCTGCCCCATTTTACTTGGGCACTTCCCTGTGACGCAAACAGAATACAGAGCTTCCTGGAATGTATGCAGCTCTAGGCATCTGAAGAGCATCAGACTTATCCATCTCTCATGCCCTCGGAGACCCATGGACCAAACACAGAATCCCAGTGGCCCCTTTCCCAGGGCAACACTCAATTCTCCCAGCATGTTTGTGTATGGGCACACAACAAAAAGCAAACACTTGTTTGTTCCCTCTGACAAGGGCTAAGCTAAGATCCACTTGAAGCTCAAAATAAAAAGGGGATGAATTAATTGGGACCAGAGTTCATCGCCACAGTTGAACTCCAAGCACAAAAGGAATTAGGGACGTAAAAATGGGGGTGGGTGAGGAGGGAGAGATTTTAACAGAAAAATTGATGGTTTGAGTGTTTTCTGGAGAAGTGACAGAAAAGGGAAAATTGAATGTCAGCCTCTGAAAAGGGTTCCAAATTGCTATCTGAAAGGAGCAAAACACAATTGATGATGGTCCATTTGTATGTCTGCTCAGTCCCAGGGCTTCCCCGCTACAGATACTCGGCAGGCTTAGGAAGGTGTGTCCTCTTCAGGGTCGCTGGACACATAAGAGACTCCTGTTCTGGGTGCCAGAGGCAAGAGGGGCCCTAGCACACATCGCCCACTGACCTTCCAGCCCCATCAGTACCCTTCACCCTTACTGCAACCTCTGTGGAAACCATGAGAAATCAGAAGACAGCTCTCCCTTCCCATTTTATACATGAGGAAATTGAGGGTGGAGGGTAGGGGGCTATTGGCTTCCTAGACTCGCCCAGAGAGAAAGCCATACTTGGTAATAGACCCCCATCATGCTGATGAATGGGGGTCCTCAATTCTTCACTCTGGACTGGCCTTTTTCTTTACAGCTGATGAGAAGAATCCACTGAAGGATTTTTAGCAGAGATATGACACGATCAGATTTTTGTCTTCTGAAAGGACCACCCTAGCTAAAGCTTAAAGAACAGCTTGGAGTGGGAGGGGGTAAGAATCGAGGCAGGAAGAGCAGGTTAAGCAGCCACAGGTGCAATCCCAGAAAAAGAGGGAGAGACCCAAACTTGGATCGTGGCAATGGAGGTAAAAAAGGAGGAGAAAGATTCAAGAGATGTTTAGGAGACAGATCCTACTGGGTTTGGCAACCAACTGATTGGACTGGCAGGTTGGGGGTGTGAAGGAGAGGGAGGGTTTGAAGAGGCTGGCCTGGTGAATGGCATGTCATTTACAAAGGTGGAGACCAGGCGGGGCCCTTGCTGTCTTCCTCCCAGGTGTATCCCTGCCACCTAGCGCCACTCCTAATACAGAGCAGTGGCTCAGTGCACGTTTGTTGAATGAATGAGTGAGCAAGGTGGGGGAGCAGGTGCTGGGAGAAGGGGGAAACACACACAGGATGCAGTTATGATTGGCTGTTTGCGAGCTTCTGTGTAGGGGAGCCTAACAGGCACTGGGATCCGCGGGTCTGAAGACAAGAAAGAGGTCAGGGCTGGAGTTTAAGATTCAGGAATTGTCCATCTGCAAGGAGCTGACAGCTGTGGTGACATGTCCCAACCATGTGCTTTGGTTTACTGCTTCTTCTGAATGGGATTAGGAGTCTCGCCCACGTGTGTCCATGTGAATTAGGTCCCTGAGTCACACAGAACTAAGGAAGATACTTCTGATTCAGATTCCATCTCTACCTCCAACTTCAACAAGCCAGGAAGCTTAGTAGGCTGCACGACCTTTGGGCAGCGATGCCGGGCGGCTTGGGCATCATGCTGACAAATCTCAGACAGGCACCGAGTGCTCGTTCCTGCCGTGGTTCCCACATCTTTCCCTAACATTGTCCATGTCATCCTAGGAAGGCTGAAGGTTTCCTTGCTGCCACTGGTAATCAAGATGCAGAACTATTTCCAGGGGCTAGAATAAAGTGAAAGCAGAGGTGTGTGCCAGGCAAGTTTAAGTGCAACAGGTGGGCATTCTTCAAACTCCTGAAGGGGCTGCGCTGAAGTGAGGAACTGGAACAGAATCCACGGTTCCTTTGTTGTCTGTCTTTCATTTTTTTTGTTGTTATTGAGTTTTGCTCATTTAACTTTCTGAAGTTTTAAACTACTTTTAACAATAAGCGACATGATACCCATACTTAAAGCCAAGATGAATAAAGTTTCGGATTCTCAAGGGTTCTATACGAATTCTGGTTTCTAGGGCGTGCGTTTTGGGAAAGTCCCTTTATTTCACTGATCCTCAGTTTCTTCATGGGAATGACAAATAACTCCAGCTTTACCAACTTTCTAGAACTGTACAAAGGACCCAAAGCCAAGTATGTCTTTCATTCATTCATCCTATTGTTTATTCATCTCTGTACCATGCATCTTGCTGAAGAATGGGTATCCAATGGTGAATAAAAACAGCCAAGGAACCTACGCCTATAGAGCTTATGGTCCAGGTGTGAGACAAGCAGAAATCAAACTGTTACGTGAATGTAAAATTGCTACTGACATTCGAGATTTGAAGGGAAAGTTTATGGTGCTTTAGGAAGCCACAGTGAAGGAAATTGAACAATCTAGATGGTCAGAGATTTCCCTGAGGAAGGGATGCTGGAGTGCAAGTGACCTAAGCAAACAGGAGAAGAGAGACTTCCCTGGCAGTCCAGTGGTAAAGAACCCTCACTTCCATTGCAGGAGACACAGGTTCGATCCCTGGTTGGGGAACTTTGATCCTGCATGCCTTGGGGTGTGGTCAAAACAAAACAAATGAAGAGAAGAAGAAAAAGAGCCTCTCAGGAAGAGGGAGTTTCATGTGCAAACACTCCGTGGTAGAAAGCAAGTGTGAAGGTCTGAAAAGAAGGCATCTGAGCAAGGGTGACAAAGATCCCTTCTCTGCATAAAACATACATTTATTGCTTTATGCATAGATAACAGGATATTACCGTTCTCCTACTTCTCAGTTACCCAGGGATCTTTTCACAGTTTCTACTTAATCTCTTTCAATAATTCCCTGGCTGCTCATCAGAGGAAAGGTGTTAATTACCTTATTAGCGCTCCTCTGCTTCTCTGTGATCACAAAGCGCTCTTAACTTTCTCCACCCTGGGAACACCCCTGGCTTGTCACTCTGGCCCTGTGTGCTCCCTGCCTTGGCCTGTTCTAAGCTCAGGGGACCAGCACGACCTGGCACTAGACCCTTGTTTTACTCCTGGGGGAGCTGAGTTAAAGGGACTGCTCAGGGTCAGCTCACAAATGGTGGATCCAGGATTGAATTGCAAACCCAGGGTTCCTTTTGCCGCATGACAAGGCCACCACTTGCCCCATGGGCCACCCAAAGAGGAAGAAGGTCTTTTACTTCTAAAAGCACGCCTTAGCATGTGGTTCCAGACACTGTAGTCTCCTGTAAGGAACCTTCTTTTTCACGCCTCCACTTGTGAAACCCCAAATCACCTCTTGAGAACATTATCAGGAACAAACTTGCAATCCACAGCTGCACTCTGTTTACACTGGGCACCCAGAATAGCAGAAATGAGGCAAATAAAAACCCTAAGAATAGTTCCTAGATGAAAGGAGATTACTAGAATGATACAATCATGTCATATCAAGAGATGGGACCAGAATTCTCAACCACAGGGAAGGGGGCAAGGGAGGGGGCAACACCGACTCCTTAACTGGATGATTTAACAACCCAAAGATGACCCATGACAACTCTGAAGGGCTAGGTAGCTCAGAGAAGTAGTTGCTGGGCCTCTTTGAACTTCATCTCAGAACTGCCTGCAGAGCTATGCCAGAGAATATCATCTGAGGCCCTTCCTGGAGGGGCCAGCAACCACACTCTTGGGTTCCAGAGTGTGACATGGGTCACTCTCACGACCAACATCTACCAAGGAAATGAAGGTCCTCCCAAAGGCCAGGTTGGCTCATTTTTTCATACTGATGATGCGCGCTTTTTGTCGAGTCTTTCCTCTCAGCTTTATTGGGAAGGAAGGACGATAATAAACTACAATAGGATTCCAACTCTGCAACTCCAAGCTGGGTGACTTTGGGCAAGTTGCTTAACCTCTGTTGTGCCTTGGTTTCCTCCTCTGGTAGTGAAGATAACAACTGCATAAAAGATAATCACCTGCATAAAAGACTAAAAGGATTAAAGGTGGTGATGATGTAAAAGCACCTGGGATTCAATGAACTCCCAATACATCTAGTTGTTACTGTACTTGCCATTCTAAGGCATCCAGTCCATCCTGAACTCACTGCCAAACCCATCTTGTCTGCAAGTTGGCGTGCCACAGGGCCATGGCTTCCCTTTGCCAAACTAGGCCATGTTCGGCTTCTAAACCTATTTTTGTTGGCAAACTAGACTGCAAGTTGCCAAACTAATTACTGATGATCCATCACACCTATCAGAGACCACATGCACACACACACACACACACAAATCCAGCCCACACACACAAATCCAGCCCTCTGCCTCCATGCATTCACTCATGGTCTTCCAGGGTCCTATTTCCATAGATTTTTATCTAGTGTCACTGCCTGAGGTGTGGCACAGGAATCTGTTTTTAAAGCAGATTCTCAGTCACCTGGTCCTCAAATTGGCCCTAGGACAGACCTATAGGATGTAAGTATTTTGCCAAAATGAATTATGGAGAATTACAGGGCATTGGAGGAAGAATATTTGCTATGTCTCAGGTATCAGTTGCATATCTTAACTTTCATGTCACATTTCAAGCTATGTGAGGGCAGAACTTAAAATCTGAATAGCTCATAATACCATCTCTTCCCCAGCCTCATATAGTAGATGCTCAGTGAATATCTAAAGCGTAACCTCCCCTCCCACAACAGACCACCAAATCCACCCAGGAATGGCCTTGCTCACTGTTGTATCACCTGTGTGGACATACAGAAAACTTTAAACAGATTTTGCTGAATGAATGAATGAACATAGAGGAGTTGATATTGAAAGGATATAAAGAAGAAAGAATTGGTGCTAATTTATGTTCATACAGACAAATGTTCAACCTATGCCCCTCAGCATGCATAACTATCTTTCCATTAAGCCGCTGAAACACTGCTAGGAGCAGTGCAGTCTGGCTCTATTCCACCCCGTAAGTACTGTTTCCATTCAAATGTTTGATTTTGAGCATCACAAGGATAAGTAACCATCTGGACCAGAGAAATAGGCTGGATTTGTATTCATCTGCGGCAATGCTCTGAAATCTGCTTCAAATAGTTCGCAGCCCACTAGAAAACATCTTGTCTGACCTCCCAGGAGATACACAGGCTAGCTTCATTTGCTCATCCCTGATCCATCTCCCCAGCTCTCATCCTGAATCTAGGGTGGAATCACCTGACACTGCATCTCCTCCTATTTCAATTCCTCATGCCCTGCACATGCCCCAGTAAGAGCTCTTAACAGACTTGCAGCTTCCAGCTGATTCTGAAAATCAAGTTGTGGCACCCAGGTTCTGGAATTCCTTCCATCTATTTGCAGAGCAAGCCTCTTTGGTATTTAACTTTGCAACCAGTGCTCTTAACGTGTGAGATCTGAACTCCTCACCTGGGACAATGTATCCCAGGAGTCCCTGCTCCGATTGGTTACACAGAATTCCTTCTGTGCTAAAAGCATGGAGCCCTGGGAGTCTGCAGGGAAACATGGATGCTGTTCTTGTGGTTTTCTTCCTTTATTAATTAGAAAAGCAGCCGCAAGCCTAGGAGTCATCCATTAAAGGCACATCATCCAGCAATGTCAATGCTCTAAGGGGGAGACGGTGTGACTTTCTGGTTGGGACCCAACTAACTTGGCTCAAATAGAAGATAGTCAATCCTACAAGTAAGGAACACAAGCCTCAGAGTACCCCGCACAAAGCAGGGGCTCAACAAATAACGTCACACAGCAAGTAATCCAGAAACATCAACTGAATGAATACGGAATGAAATCATCACAACCACTGAGTTTACACAACCCAGAAAAAAGTTACATGAAAAAGTAAGGTATAATTTTGTAGGTGTACCATGGTCAAACCAGTCAATCCTAAAGGAAATCAACCCTGAATCTTCATTGGAAGGACTGATGTTGAGGCTGAACTTCAATACTTTGGCCACCTGATGCTAAGAGCTGACTTCTTGGAAAAGACCCTGATGCTAGGAAAGATTGAAGGCAGGAGGAGAAGGGGGCAACAGACAGTGAGATGCTTAGATAACATCACTGACTCAATGGAATTTGAGCAAACTCTGGGAGATAGTGAAGGACAGGGGAGCTTGGTACGCTGGAGTCCATGGGGTTACAAAGAGTTAGACACAACTTAGTGACTGAACAACAACAACCACGATCATAGCTTATTAAACAAATAATACAGTCTACATAGAAAATAATGCAAGAAGACAACATGCACCAAAATATTAATAGTGATTGTCCTGGGGTGGTGGCACATGAATACCATTATTTTTTCTTCCTTTAGATTTTCTGTATTTCTCAAATTTTCTATAGTTAATGCCTGTGTTTACTTTATAAAGGAAAAATCAGTTAACTTAAAATATAGTCCAGACATGTGGAGGGGACTGTATTAATATTTATCGGAATCAAGCAATGTGTCACTTATTAACTGTGTGGCTTGGGCTCATTATGGCTTGGTCTCAATTTTAGGCTTTATGTACTAGGGATAATAATATCTACCATTCAGGTAAGTTGTTGTTGTTGTTTACATGAGATAGTGAATGCAAAATGCTCAGCTCTATAGTGCTCGCTATCACAGTAACCCCCAACAGATTTTAGATGGAGAAACACTTGTCATGTATGCATTTACTTAATGGTCCTGTGTTAAGTCTCTACTCAGTAACAAGAACCACTTTCTCACTAAAGCTGTAGCCCATGAGGAAGACATTCCAAACCTGAATCACCAGGTACCATTCAGACGTCAAAAAGGAAGCATCATCCATTAGAGGGCCACTCTCCAGGCTGGGAACTCATCTGATGATATAAGAGGCACGGATGAACTGCAGTGGTAAAGAGCTTTCTGTTCTCAACATTAAGGATGAATCTCAACACATTATGCTAAGTGAAAGAAGCTAGCTATAGAAGAACGCACAACTATATAATCCCTCTTATAACAATGTAACAGAGCAGAAATTTTATAGAAAGTTCAAGAACAGTCAAAGCTAATCTACGGTGATTGAATTCAGAGCAGAAGTTATGTTGGGGTTGATGGGCAGGGAGCAAAAGTGGAATTTCCGGGGCACTGGAAGTGTTCCACATCTTGATCCTGCATGNCTCTTATAACAATGTAACAGAACAGAAATTTTATAGAAAGTTCAAGAACAGTCAAAGCTAATCTACGGTGATTGAATTCAGAGCAGAAGTTATGTTGGGGTTGATGGGCAGGGAGCAAAAGTGGAATTTCCGGGGCACTGGAAGTGTTCCACATCTTGATCCTGCATGGTGATCTCACAGAAACACATGGAAAAATCCACTGAGTATAGCAGGGGAAGGAGAGGGTAGGACAGACTGAGAGAGTGGCCTTGACATATTCACACTAGCATGTAAAAAAGAGGCAGCTATCGAGAAGCTGCTGTATAGCACTCAGTTTAGTGCTCTGTGATAACCTAGAGGGGTGAGATGGGGAGTGAGGGGGGGGGCTCAAGAGGGAAGGGATACATGTATCTTATTGTTGCATGGCATAAACTAGCACAACATTGTAAAGCAATTATTCTCCAATTAAAAATAAATTGAAAAATAAAAAAATTAAAAAATTCATTGAGCATACATGTAAGATTTTTGCATTATATTACATGTAAACTATACCTCTGTAAAGTACTGTTGAAAAAATAAAAAGGCTCTTAAACAACTACTGCATGTCTGTTAACTTTCCATCTCTATGTTTATTGCATGTATGTGTGCTAAGCTGCTTCAGTCGTGTCCGACTCTGGGCGATGCTACAGACTGTAGCCCACCAGGCTCCTCTGTCCATGGGATTCTCCAGGCAAGAATACTAGAGTGGGTTGCCATTCCCTTCTTCAGGGAATCTTCCCAACCCAGGGATCAAACCTGGGTCTTTGGCATTGCAGGCAGGTTCTTTACCATCTGAGCCACCAGGGAAGCCCNCACCAGGCTCCTCTGTCCATGGGATTCTCCAGGCAAGAATACTAGAGTGGGTTGCCATTCCCTTCTTCAGGGAATCTTCCCAACCCAGGGATCAAACCTGGGTCTTTGGCATTGCAGGCAGGTTCTTTACCATCTGAGCCACCAGGGAAGCCCAAAAAAGAGTCTCACCAAACTAAACAAAGTGCTGGCAGGGCTGCATTCTCTTCTGGAGGCTCCAGAGAAAATCCCTCCCTTTTCCAATTTCTAAGCTTCTAGAGGCTTTTTGCATTCCTTGGCTCACGGCTCCTTCCTCCACCTTCAAAGCCAGCAGGCTAGCATCTCTCTGATAATTCTTCTGTCTTCACATTTGACCGCAGCTGGGAAAGCCCCACCGCCACTTTTAAAGATTCATGTGTTTAAATTGTGCCTATCTGCATAATCCAGATTAATCTCTCCATCTCAAGGTCCTTACCCTGACTCACAACTGCCTGGTTCCCTTTGCCATTAAAGTAACATATTCACAGATGTTAAGACATGGGCATCTTTGCTGAGCCAATTTTCTGCCCACCATATGCACTGGTACTTGGCACCATGCCTGGCTTGTACAATAGGTGCCTGGGAATGGTTACATACTAAGATATTACTATTATTATTATTACAGCAGATTCAAAAGAGTCTAAGAAGAAAACGCCAGAGCCTCTGGGACCAGGAGGCACGCCAATCAGTTGTAAATCCTGAGGATGCTCAGGTCTTAAGGAACTGCTCCAAAAGATACACACATCTAGAATTCCCATTTGGACAAAAGTTCCTAAGAAAAACTTTCTCATAAACACTATCTGTTGCATCCTCGTAGGCTGGCAGAACAAACACTGCCTGGTGTGTCAGCATCTCCATACCAACAGCTACAACAGATCCCTCTCCTAACCCTCTGTGCCGTATCAACCAGCTGGTCTAGTCTGGCTCCTAACCGGTGGTGGGTGATGAGTGCTCTGTAAATCACTTGCAGAGAACCAGGAACTGGTAGGGTGGAATCAAAAATGTTTCCCAAAGGTTGCCCCAACTTTATTAACACTTGGGTAGCTAGGAAGCCAGAAAATTGAACACAGAGTACATTGGGCTGGGCTATGGAATACAAGTTCTTTGGAGGGCTAGTAAATGTTCTCCCCTATTTTAACCAGACATTGCAATAGATTTTGACATTGTTTAACACCCCCCTCCCCACCCCACACCCAACCACCCACACACTGGGTGAGACTGCCATCTCCTTGACAGCAAGAACCTCTCCAAAAGATCAGTGTCAGTCTCCCATGCCTATGTGAGTGTCTGGCCCGCAGTCAGGATCTGGGGCTGTGCTGAACTAAGTTGTTTCAGTCATGGCCAACTCTCTACGCCCCAATGGGCTGCGCCCCAATGGACTGTCCATGGGATTCTCCAGGCAAGAATACTGGAGTGGGTTGCCACGCCCTCCTCCAGGGGGTCTTCCCAATCCCAGGGATCGAACCCACATCTCTCTTATGTCTCCTGCATTGGCAGGCAGGTTCTTTACCACGAGTGCCACCTGGGAAGCTCAGATCTAGTAAGAAGTATTAAAGAATGAATGGGTGAATGAATGAGTGAAATGAAAGAGAATGATGGATGGGAAGATGAAACAAACCTATACCACAAACCAAGGGTGATATTTAGATTCTAAAGCTGGAATGGCTCACTGGCCAAACCCACCATGCATCCCGTGTCATTTGGCCCCAGAAACACAGCCACACTCTTCCTTTAAAACATTGCCCAAGGCAGCTTTGCTGCCACAAGAGCAGAGCAGGCGGCCTCTTTGTCAGCTAAGCCTGAGATATTTACTATCTGGCCTTTTACAGAAAATGTCCACTGACTCCTACTTTACAATATATTATGGTAACTCATCTGAATAATCCTAGGACATTTTCTATGCAGCTTCATAGGCCCAGAATCTGAATTTTAACCAGTTTCCCAAAGTTTGAAGATCCTTGCACCTTTGAAAGGATAGTGACCTGACTTCACTAGGACAGTGAACCATTTCTAAACATTTAGATTGAACCAGAATCACCCAAAAAGCTTGTTAAAATATAGGTTGTCAGGGCCTGCCCCCAGAGTTTCTGATTCCGTAGAGCTGAGAATGCCCACTTTCTAGGCATTTCCCCCAAGAGATGCTGATTTTTGCTGGTCCGGAGAACACACTTTGAGAACCACTGCACAAGGGTTACCCAATGGCTATCACTGTTCAGAAATCACTCCCATTGTGCATGTTAGCAGTGGATTCTGGGTAGAAAAGGTTCTCCTTTTGGAAATTTGGACTGAATTCTTCCTGCAACACTCTGGCAATAAAGAATATAAACCGTGACTGTATTAGGAGTCCAAGGCAGCAAACTGTTGGAGAGAAAGTGACTGTAGCTGAAGTATTTTCAGCGGTCCCCAGCCTTTTTGGTACTAGAGACTGGTTGGTGGAAGACAAATTTTCCACAGACCAGGGAAAGGGCAATTGTTTTGGGATGATTCAAGCGTGCTACATTTATCATGCACTTTATTTCTATTATTATTACATCAGCTCCACCTCAGATCATCAGGCATTACATTCCGAAGGCTGGGGACTCCAATTTATATGGTGTTTCATCACCTACCAAGTTGATCCCCTATCAACTCTCTCATTTAGAGCCCAGAACAGCCTTGTGGGGAAGCATTACCATTACGACATGATCCTTGCCCCCAGTTTTTAAGAGAATGAGGCTCAGAGGGGTTACAGACAAAGATGAGTTCTTCCCTCCCCTCCACCCAGCTGTTCAAGGACAGTCTCCCTAAGCCTCAACTTGCTTTGTTCTTTCTTCTCTCCTTAGCTACCACCTCTTCTTCCCTGTTGACTCTTTCACATTTGGCCTCAAACATGTCCAAATCTCCTTCTTCCTGAAAATACACCCTTCCTTGGAGACACCGTTTCTTCTTCTAGATAACAATACCATCACTCACCTTCCCTTTTTCTGCCAAAGAGCAAGCAATCCACATTGGCCAACGGGACTGCTCACCCTCCCTTTTGCCCAAAGAGCCATCTACTCTCCACGTGTACATCCTCACCTCCTGCTCCCTCCTCAGCTATCAGCTGGTCTTAGTCCTCATTCCTCCATGAAACGGTTCTAGGCAGCACTGTCCAACAAAATATGCAGAGGACTTCCCTGGTGGGTCGGTGACTAAGACTCCATGCTCCCGACGCAGAGGGCCTGGGTTCAATCCCTGGTCACAAAACTGGATCCTACATGCCACAAGTAAGAGCCACTGTTTTATATTTTATAAATATAAAGACATGTATTTATTCATTTATTTAAATAAATAAACTTATTTTAAATATTTATATAAATTTATTCACAAATAATTTACAAACAGTTATTTATAAACAAGAGAAAAGCTATGACAAAACTAAAAGCATATTAAAAAGTAGAGACATCACTTTGTTGACAAAAATCTGTACAGTCCAAGCTATGGTTTTTCCAGTAGTCATGTATGGATGTGAGAGTTGGACCATAAAGAAGTCTGTGCGCCCAAGAACTGATGCTTTTGAGCTGTGGTGTTGGAAAAGACTCTTGAGAGCCCCTTGGACTACAAGGAGATCAAACCTGTCAACCCTAAAGGAAATCAACTCAGAATATTCATTGGAAGGACTGACTGATGCTTAAGCTCCAATACTTTAGCCATCTGATGTGAAGAGCTGACTCATTAGAAAAGACCCTGATGCTGGGAAAGATTGAAGGCAGGAAGAGAAGTGAGTTGACGATCAACAATGAGATGGTTGGATGGCATCACCGATTCAATGGACATAAGTTTGAGCAAACTCTGGGAGATGGTGAAGGACAGGAAAGTCTGGCGTGCTGAAAGTCTCAGAGGTGGACATGACTGAGTGACTGAACAAGAACAACATAAACAAATATTTTANTGGTTGGATGGCATCACCGATTCAATGGACATAAGTTTGAGCAAACTCTGGGAGATGGTGAAGGACAGGAAAGTCTGGCGTGCTGAAAGTCTCAGAGGTGGACATGACTGAGTGACTGAACAAGAACAACATAAACAAATATTTTAAAAATACAATGCATGCCACATATGTAATTTCATATCTTATCTTACAAACATGTGGAATCAATTTTAATAATGTATCTTACTCAACCCAATAGATCCAAAACATTATCATTTCAATGTGCAGTTGCTACTGAACAAGAATCTCTGAAGTAGGGCCCAGAATCAGTGTTTTAACAAGCTGTACAGGTGACTGTTATGCAGATTAAAGTTTGAGAGTCATTGCTTTAGGTGGAGACAACTTTAATATCAAAGACATCCATTGAGCTCTTGTTCTCTCTCAGGCAACAGAAGAGTTGATACAGAAAAGGAAGTTCACAGTCTGGGTGAGTACTTTGAGTTCAGCCTTCAGGATGCAACCTCCTGGGCCCCCAGGTCAATCACTTAAGTCTTTTCTCTCCTTTATCACATAATTCCAGAAGAAATGAACCTATAACATTCTTGGTCCAAAGCAACAATTATGTGATACACAAAATGCTTCTTAGTCCTGGAGTTTGGATGGATTCTTTCCAAGTCTGAAACCAGGAACTATAGCAGTATTTGGTGCATCGCTCATTAGAGAGGCTGGAGCAGAGACCAATGCAGAAAAATCCTCAACTCTCCCTGCTAAACTTGGTTTCTGTTTTAAAACAGGAAAGAAAGTGCTCTTGAGATATGTGGATGAAGATATAAGCTGGATATTCTAAGGAAAAGAAGTCTTGAGGATGGCGGGGTCTCACTCAGCTGTTGGGGAGCCCTAGAAAGAATTAATTGAGAGGGAACACAAATCTGGAATCCAGTTGTGGTTTTGCCTTAACTGACTGTGTGAATTTTTTATTCTTAAATCTTTCCAGTTCAAGAAATATTTATTAAGCATCTCTGATGAGCCAGGCATGAGGCTAGGCTCTGGGGACATGATAAACAAAGCAGTCAAAGTCTCCAGCCTTCATAAGGAGATCACAGCCATTGAGCTCTTGTTGGGAGAAACAATGGATGTTATCAAATATTGTCCCTTCCCCTGGGAAGCTGAGACTAGTTGGTGAGGAAAATAAACAGACCTTATCGTTGCAGGACAAAGTGGTAAATAGTAAACGTGTGGATATGGAAAGGTCAGCTTCCCAGGTGGCTCAGTGGTAAAGAATCCACCTGCCAATGCAGGAGCCAGGGGTTCCATTCCTGGGTCATGAAGATCCCCTAGAGAAGGAAATGGCAACCCACTTCAGTATTTTTGCCTTGGAAATCCCATGGACACAGGAGCCCAGCAGGCTATGGTCCATGGGGTGGCAAAGAGTTGGACACGACTGAGTGAGCAAATGGAAAGGTCATTCCCTCTGGAAGAGAGAGGAAAACTTTCTCAAGAAGTCAAGAGATTGTGCAGGTAGATAGTTGAGAGAGGCAAGACTGAAGGGGAATTTGAGAAGGGAGGGGACAAGTTAGAAGCTACTTCAGGGGTCCTACAAAGAGATGCTGAGGGCGTGAACAAATGGCAAGGTGGTAAAGATAGAGGGGGCAGGCAGGACCAAGTGGGATGAATTAAAGGTGGCTCCACATTTCTTGCTATCCTCCCCACTGCCAGATGGGTCCTTTCTCCTCCTCTTGGATCGAGTTGGCCCTGTGACTGTGCTGTCAATAGAGAGTACCTGAAATAAAGAATTTACTGGTGGACTTAAAATGAGAATGGAGATGACCTAAGAAAGATTCAAAGAACTTCAAGTGAAAGAAATGACTCACTATGACAGAAAGACACATAAAAAATTAGCAAAGTAAAGTATGTGAAAGAGAAAAAAATGGGATAGAAAAAATATTGAAGAATGATGGCTAAAAACGTTCCAAATTTGGCAACTGACCGAAATTTACAATTCAAAAAGTTCAGCAGACCCTAAACAGAATATATGTGAAGAACACCATGCTAGGCACATCATAGTCAAGCTAATGAAAATCAGAAGACAAATAAAATCTTGACATTAGCAAGAAAAAAATGATACATAACGCTGGGCTGGAGGAAGCACAAGCTGGAATCAAGATTGCTGGGAGAAATATCAATAACCTCAGATATGCAGATGACACCACCCTTATGGCAGAAAGTGAAGAGGAACTAAAAAGCCTCTTGATGAAAGTGAAAGAGGAGAGCGAAAAAGTTGGCTTAAAGCTCAACATTCAGAAAATTAAGATCATGGCATCTGGTCCCATCACTTCATGGGAAACAGATGGGGAAACAGTGGCTGACTTTATTTTTGAGGCTCCAAAATCAGTGCAGATGGTGATTGCAGCCATGAAATTAAAAGACGCTTACTCCTTGGAAGGAAAGTTATGACCAACCTAGACAGCACATTAAAAAGCAGAGACATTACTTTGCCAACAAAGNGAAAAAGTTGGCTTAAAGCTCAACATTCAGAAAACTAAGATCATGGCATCCGGTCCCATCTCTTCATGGCAAATAGATGGGGAAACAGTGTAAGACTTTATTTTCCTGGGCTCCAAAATCACTGTAGATAGTGATTGCAGCCATTAAATTAAAAGACACTTAGTCCTTGGAAGGAAAGTTATGACCAACCTAGACAGCCTATTAAAAAGCAGAGATATTACTTTGCCAACAAAGGTCCGTCTAGTCAAGGCTATTGTTTTTCCCATAGTCATGTATGGTTGTGAGAGTTGGACTATAAAGAAAGCTGAGCACAGAAGAATTGATGCTTTTGAACTGTGGTGTTGGAGAAGACTCTTGAGAGTCCCTTGGACTGCAAGAAGATCCAGTCTATCCTAAAGGAGATTAGTCCTGGGTGTTCACTGGAAGGACTGATGTTTAAGCTGAAACCCCAATACTTTGGCCACCTGATGCAAAGACCTGACTCATTGGAAAAGACCCTGATGCTGGGAAAGATTGAGGGCAGGAGGAGAAGGGGATGACAGAGGATGAGATGGTCGGATGGCATCACTGACTCAGTGGACATGGGTTTGTGTGGACTCCAGGAGTTTGTGATGGACAGGGAGGTCTGGGGTGCTGTGGTTCATGGGGTTGCAAAGAGTCGGACATGATTGAGCAACTGAACTGAATTGAGAGAAAATTATCCTTTACAAATGAATTTATCTCTGGGTGTCATGTTTGATAGACTTATGTTCTGGAATTATCCAGAGGACATTCTGTCAGTTTTCTCCCAGGTACTCCATTTGAGAAGCTGTTATTTCTTTAGGACTGGCTAACCCCATGAAGTTACTGCAACATATTCAATGTCATATGATGTTTGCTGCAGTGAAAATTGGGCAGAGATAAGATTTGGTTCATTCCTGAAAAGTAACTTTTTATAGACTGGAGAAACTTTTGCTTCTTCTTTAAAAAAGATCTTAGGATAAAAATAAATAAATAAAAGCAAAGCAAATAATATCTTGAATTTCTGCAAACCACACAACCTGCATGTCCCAACTATCTACTTGCAATAAGTTTGTATCATTGAAATGCAATCATTTCTAGGATTTTTGTGTACTTTTACATATGAAAGATTCAATATAATTCACCTCAATGGAGGAATAAAAATCATAAAAATGTCATTGCTCTTAACTGTTATTTTTACCTTTTCAGGTTAGTTACATAAGCCTTCAAAACTCAACTGTGTCCTACCCCAAGAAAGTATAAAGTAAAATTTCTAGATTTTACAAGAGTCCATATTCTAGATTTATACAACAGTATTGAACTTATGACATAATAACTGGATACTTACTATGCTAAACGAGGTAACAGATACATGATACCAATCATAATTCATGGCAGACTTTTTCATTGTTTTTTATAATCATTACTTTTAGTAGCTATGTATATATTATGTATGCATATATATAAATTTTATACTGCAAAGAAACAATTGAGTATTGAAATTCAGCTAATGCATTTTAAATGAGTTAAAAGATTATCATATATATTTTTTAATGTTTAAAAGTCATTATGTAAAAAGAAATAATCAAAATGTATCATAAATGGATGGAAATGAGAGCTAAGCCTGAAAAAGACAGGAAGATAAAAGAGAAGCTCTATCCTGATGGATACTACAGATGGCAAAGACTTCCACTCTGCCCATAACTTGCTACTAAATAAAAGAAAACAGATTTAAAAGAGAAGAGCAATCTGAGGTATAATAGTGGTAATTTTTAAATTATTTTAATGCTAGAAGCTATGCCAGTCCATTCTGTGCTATATGTACAATTATATTTAGGTTTTATTATTGTTTTGGTGAAAACTGACTTCTATTCATTAAAAATTAACTTTAAGTTACATAGAATATTCATCTTATAAATTAAACAAGTTCAAGTAAATGAGCCTTTGGCCTCACTAAATATAATAGTTAACATTTACTGGGTACTTACAATACACCAGACACTCTTCTAAGGACTTAACTTATATTAAAAGAGTATTAACATTTGTTAATCAAGTTTATATAGGCAAATAAAAAAAAAGAAACATACAGAATAGTTTATATGTCATGGGTTTATACAGATTTTGCTGACATAATTTTATTTAAATCAAACATAAACAAAATAATCATTTTTATTATTTCCCTGTTTCTTAAATAACTACGTTTCCTAGACACAAGCCTGCCTTTCCACCATCTTTTATTTTCTGTTGTTTTATATTTCTTCTTCCAACCCTTTTCTTTCATCACTAGTTTCTTTCTGTCTCATCTTATATCATGTTGGCTGAATCTATCTTGGCTGAATCTATCCAAATTTTTGCTGTTGTTCACAAGGCTAGCCAAATCTCCAGTATACATGAAGGAAGCTGAACAGCAGAGAGTAGCTTTAGGAACTTTTTTCATACTCTTTCCACATAAGACACCCTAGAAATCAAAGTATATTCCTCAAATAGTTCTCCAAACCATGTTTTTAAACCAAAGTTACTTCACTAGCTTTACAAAGTTGCCTATTAACATCTGTATTTAATGATATCTAATCAATGTGACTCATTATAATATAAACTTATTCATATCTTTCTAGGATGTTACAACTAAAGGACAGAAAGAAAGAAAGTGAAGTTGCTCAGTCATGTCTGACTCTTTGCAACCCCATGGACTGTAGCCTGCCAGGCTCCTCCGTCCATGGGATTTTCCAAGCAAAAATACTGGAATGGGTAGGCATTTCCTTCTCCAGAGCCTCTTCCCCACGCAGGGAACAAACCCAGGTCTCCCACATTGCAAGCAGGCTCTTTTCCTTCTGAGCCACAAAACACTAGTATTATTTGCCCAATTATTTAATGGAGATAAACACTTACAATTCAATGTTCCCATTGTTCAGGTTAATATAGAACTTTCAGTAATGAATCTGATTTCTCTGTTAACAGTGACACATTATTTCATTTGACTAATGGACATGTGGCCTATACTCATAAATTATTCAACGAAATGCCAAAACCTTAAGATTTTCCTTTACATAATGCATTAAGTAAATTGATACTTTTTCTAGATGCACAAATTATTTTAAAAAACTTTCAATCTGGGGTAAAGAAAATCTTTATAAAAATACTTTAGAAGCATTTAATTCTTAGAAGTAAATTTCATTAAGAAAACCATCTGAGTTTCTTTTGAACATACATTTTCAAAGAAATGCTTCTTTAACAAATAATTCCATTTAAAAAGTAGTTGTTTCTACTTGATATTTCAGTTCAGTTGCTCAGTCGTGTCTGCCTCTGTGACCCCGTGGACTGAAGCATGCCAGGCTTCCTTGTCTATCACCACCTCGCAGAGCTTGCTCAATCTCATGTCCATCGAGTCAGTGATGCTATCCAACCATCTCATCCTCTGTTATCCCTTCTCCTCCTGTCTTCAATCTTTCCCAGCATCAGGATCTTTTCCAATGAGTCAGCTCTTTGCATCAAGTGGCCAAATTATTGGAGCTTCAGCTTTAGCATCAGTCCTTCCAATGAATATTCAGAACTGATTTCCTATAGGATTGACTAGTTTGATCTTGTTGTCCAAGGGACTCTCAGCAGTCTTCTCCAACACCACAGTTCAAAAGCATCAATTCTTCAGCACTCAGCTTTCTTTATGGTCCAACTCTCACATCCATACTCTACTTGATAGACTGTTACCGATTTTCTGAACCAGACTTCCTAAAATGGCAAGTATAATATTTAGCAGTGATCTCTAAGGGTTGCAAAACATTTAAAGACTTCAAGATGAAATGAAATTATTTTATTAGCTGTTCATCTCATTTTTCTTTATTACTCCATAAAATATTTAATCAAATTATTGACTTTTCTATGGGGTTTTATAATAGTTATTTTAACAGAAACATGAGTGAATTTTATGAGATCTCTATAGTTATTAATATATGACTACATTACTAAAATGTGTGTGCATTAGTTGCTTAGTTGTGTCCAACTCTTTGTGACCCCAAGGACTGCAGCCTGCCAGGCTCCTCTGTCCATGGGATTCTCTAGGGAAGAATACTGGAGTGGGTTCCCATGCCCTCCTTCAGAGGATCTTCCTGATGGAGGGATCTAGCCTGCATCTCTTACATCTCCTGCAATGTCAAGTGGGTTCTTGACCAGTAGTGCCACCGGGGAAGCCCTGTTTTGTTGAAATCTAAACTAAGCAATAATGATTAGAAGAAAATAAACTAACAGTTACTTTGTTAAATTAAGTGTGGTCTAGTTCTTTAAGCCTAAAAATCCTGAGCAATTGATAAGGTGCTCCAGAAATTGTTTCCTGAGAAATCACATGGGTTCACAATTCTATTAAGAAGTCCCTAGAGGACCAGGGAGATGCCAGCTGAATGGAGACTAACAATAGGCAGCCATGTTTAAGGTTCTTTTTTGAAATAATTGGGGCTTATAGACCTTGTAGCATAACTTTTATCCTTCAAAAGATTCAGGCGTAAATCATTTAAAAAACAACAACAACAAAAAAGACATTTAATTTACAGGCACTTGGAGGAAATAATACTGTAAAATAGCACACTAAACAGCAGCTCAAAAAAGACCCCAAAGAATCATGGTGGCCTTCAACAGAACTTTCCAATAAAAGATAATTTTTCAAAAGCGCTGTTTAAAAATACTTAGGGATTCTTGAGAATGAAGATAAGCTTTTGTGATATGTAACGATCTTAGTTTTCCTCTTTAAATTTGCCTAAATGTGGGCATCCTTACCATCTAATCTCCTTTGCACTTAAACCTAGTGAAGTCCATCTCTCCATAGAGAGAAAAATTAATCTTCAATTGACCTCTGTCATCTGGGGTGTCTGGAATACAGAAATTACCAACTTGCAAATTTTCCTAAACTGAGAGAGAGATGGCTGAAATTCTCCCCTCATCAGACAAAGTCATGGTGGACTTCTCCTTGACCTTGTAATAGTGTATAAAACAGAAAACTAAACTGAGAATATAAGTTGATGTCTAAATAGCTACCGGACTTAATACTGTGAAATATTTAGCTAAATGGGAATTATCTCTTTTGTGGATGTGTAAATGCCTGGCATATATAGTCCTTTGCAACTAATTATTGCAATTATTGCATTATATCTGATACCCATTTTCACATGAAGCTTTTCATCTGAGTTAGTAATTTTATGTAGCTCTATTTATCCTGACAGTGTGTGGCTATAATCTGATAGAGAATATGGTTCTTCCCTTGCTTACTGAGAAAGCATGAATATAGAAGCCAGTCAATTTTCTTTTTACAAGAGTAATTTTGTTGGTTGGACGTAGACTCTGTCGGAAATCTGTATTGGCAGAACACTGGAAGGCTCATACCACAAACATGGAAAGCTTTTACATTATTTCAATTATCACTCAGAAAACTTACACGAAAAATGAGTACTGGATAGTAATAATAATGGTAATGGTAATGATAATAATAACAATAATAAATATACATCAAGCTTTCTATATGTCAAATATTGCTCTAAGTGTTTGGAATACCCTCATTCTGTTGAACCCTTCCAGTAATGCTTATGGAAGTTACTATGATTATTTCTGCTATATTTTATGTATGAGGAAACCTAGAGCACCGAGAGACTGGATAACTCACCGAAGTTCACAGAGGTAGGAAGGACCAAAGGCAGGATTTAAAACAGACAATTAGACTTCAGGATCCATGTCATCAACCACTGCTACTGCTAAGTCACTTCAGTCGTGTCCGACTCTGTGTGACCCCATAGACGGCAGCCCACCAGGCTCCCCCATCCCTGGGATTCTCCAGGCAAGAATACTTGAGTGGGTTGCTGTTTCCTTCTCCAATGCATGCATGCTAAGTCACCTCAGACGTGTCCGACTCTGTGCGACCCGATGGACAGCAGCCCATCAGGCTCCTCCATCCTGGATTTTCCAGGCAAGAATACTGGAGTGGGCTGCCATTTCCCTCTCCATTGGTGAATCTGAGTAAAAGATATACGGCAGTTCACAGCAACACTTTTCCATAAATTAAGTTGCATGGTGTTGATTGAAAAGTCCTGGATATGGAGAAGAGGAGTTATCCAGGATTTTAATATATTGCAGCATGTTTTTTTACAGTACAGACTAACAGAAAAAGTGTCCTGTGGGTTGGAATCTCGTTGAAAAACTATTAGCAAGATGGAGAGCTCTTGATGACATAATGTCCTTGAAAAAGTGGGTAAAAAATATATTTCCCCAAAGTTTTGTTTCAGGTAATAACAAGTATTAGCCACCAATTTTTCCACCTAAAATAGAGAATTTAAAACATATTTGCTTGTTTAGAATGCTTGATATAATTTCACTTAGCTCACAGCTCAAGTTCAAGAAATAATTCTTTATTTGTATATACTTACAGACATATGTGTTAAAGAAAATATCTTTATGCCAGAAAACAATCTTACATGCAGGTTATTTTACGAAAGTGATTTTCTTGTTCTTTCAGGTCTGAATTCTGGTCCAAAGGCCTGTATTGCACTGGCAGCTTGGCAAGAGCATCAGCTTGAAACAAGGACTTGGTCCAAGCCCTACTGCCATCACCAACTCCCTATGTGACTATGGAAACGGACTTCACTATTTGACTTTCTGTGACCTCATCTATGAATTGGAATAATGGAACTCTACCTTGCTGTGCTAGTGTGAAGATCAAAATGAGTAACTCTGTAAAGCATTTGACACATACTAAAGGCATACTTTTCTGTTTTCAAAATTTTATAAACACACACACATATATACATATATATACATATATATATACACACACACACATACATAATGGTAAAGAACCCACTTGCTAACAAGGAACACATAAGAAAGGGGTTTGATCCCTGAGAGGATCTCCTGGAGGAGGAAATGGAAACCCACTCAGTATTCTTGTCTGGAGAGTCCCATGGACAGAGTCTGGTGGGCTACATTCATAGAGTTGCAAAGAGTCAGACATAACTGAAGTGACAGCGCACACGCACGCATGTGCACGTGCGCACACACACACACACACACACATATATCGGTGGCCATTAGAAGAAGGAAGTGCTTTGACAGAGAGTATAGGAATATAGAGTGGACAGATTATACACATTTTCATAGTTTTGCAACAACTAGCCTCTGTGTTAATAATCCTTAATGATACTTAAATTGAAGTACATTCTTCATGGTTAAACATGATATTTGTTTTTTGAGATAATGGAATAAGATATCAGTGTCCTTGTGGCAACTTAGGAAAGATGAACTGTGTAGGATGCAAACTGTCATAGAAAATAATAGATTTCAATTAATGAAACACTAGAATGCTTCCCTTTGGGCATTTGCAGGCAAAATTGTCCTGACTGCCAACTAAGGAGCCACAGTACACAGTTAAATATTTTGGTAGGTTGAATATCTTTCTCATCATTTTATTCTTTACTTCTCTGTTGTCTTTTCCAAAATACATACATAACACTTACAGGTGACAGCTGTCATTCAGAAAAGAAAATATATCTTTAGGATTCATGAATATTGACAGACAGTATGGACTGTACCCCCTTGACTTTTCTACTTTTGTTTTTGCTAAAAGAACTAAAATTTTGTTCTGGCACAGCATGTCCAGGCTCAGGAGATTCCCATGAAATTAAAAGACTCCTTGGAAGAGTAACTCTGGCAACCCTAGACAGTGTGTTAAAAGGCAGAGACATCAGTCATGTCTGACTCTTTGCGACCCCATGGACTGCAGCATGCCAGGCTTCCTTGTCCTTCACCATCTCCAGGAGTTTGCTCAAATGCATATCCATTGAGTCGGTGATGCTATCCAACCATCTCATCCTCTGTCAGAAAAGTCTGGGCTTTGATTTGTGTTTCTGAGGTTAGCTTGTAGGTGCATGCTAAGTGGCTTCAGCTGCATCTTACTCTGTGACTCTATGGACTGACCCACCACGCTCCTTTGTCCATGGAACTCTCCAGGCAATACTGAAGTGGGTTGCCATGCCCTCCTCCAGCGGATCTTTCCGAGCCAGGAATTGAACCCAGGTCTGCATTGAAGGCAGATTCTTTAGCACTGAGCCACCAGGGAAGCCCTGAGATTAGCTTGACCTATCTTCAAATCATTAAGATGAATGACATTACCCCAACCTTAAGTTTTCACATGTCTCTGTACTAAACAGGAAGGAAAAAGAGAAAGAGCAAGCAAGAATTCCTCTTCACATAGCGCCCCCTAGGGTACATCCTTTCCTGTGGGAATGGAGCGTCCATGATTGGCTTAAACCCAACTCTCCACTGGGAGTGATTTTGGATCCCACACCCATGCCTCCCAGGGAACACCTGGCAATGTGTGAAGGCATTTTTGTTGTCACAACTGGGGGCTGGGTGCTATTAGCATCTAGTGATTCTAAATATTCTACACTGCACAGGACAGCCCTCAACAATAAAGACATCTAAAATGTCAGTATCTAAGGTTGAGAAATTCTGTCTTAAATTGAGCATTACTCATCTCCTGAGCCCAGACTTTTCTGACAGAGGATGAGATGGTTGGATAGCATCACCGACTCAATGGATATGCATTTGAGCAAACTCCTGGAGATGGTGAAGGACAAGGAAGCCTGGCATGCTGCAGTCCATGGGGTCGCAAAGAGTCAGACATGACTGATGTCTCTGCCTTTTAACACACTGTCTAGGGTTGCCAGAGTTACTCTTCCAAAGAGTCTTTTAATTTCATGGCTGCAGTCAGTGTCCACATTGATTTTGGAAACCAAGAAAATGAAATCTGATGCTGTTTCCACATTTCCCCCATCTGTTTATCATAGGGGATAGGACTGGATACCATGATGTTCGTTTTTTGAATGGTGAGTTCTAAGCCAGCTTTTTCACTCTCCTCTTTCACCTTTATCAAGAGACTCTTTATTTCCTCTTCACTTTTTACCATTAAAGTGGTATCATCTGTATATCTGAGGTTGTTATTTCTACCAGCAATCTTGATTCCATCTTGTGGTTCATCCAGTCTAGCATTTCACATGATGTAGTCTGCATATAAGTTGATTCTTATATATTATATATGTGTGTGTCTTTACTCTCTGAACCACCGTGGAAGTCACATTACATAGTGGTGATGTATTGATTACTTGATACAACTAAATTATTTCTTCACTCATCAATCATTGAACAATTATTTACTGAATGCTCACTATGGTGCTTCCTTGGTGGTTCAGACAGTAAAGAATCTGCCTGCAATGTAGCAGACCAGGGTTTAATCCCTGGGTCACAAAGATCCCCTGTAGGAGGAAATGGCTACCCACTTCAGTACTCTTTGCCTGGAGAATCCCACAGACAGAGGAGCCTAGTAGGCCACAGTCCATGAGGTCACAAAGAGTTGGACATTATTGAGCAGCTAACACACACACTGTGTAATAGATAAGTATGNATCCCCTGTAGGAGGAAATGGCTACCCACTTCAGTACTCTTTGCCTGGAGAATCCCACAGACAGAGGAGCCTAGTAGGCCACAGTCCATGAGGTCACAAAGAGTTGGACATTATTGAGCAGCTAACACACACACTGTGTAATAGATAAGTATGTTTTAATGTATAGTGGCAAGCTAGTCTAGGTTTAAAAATTAACTTCTCCTCTCACAAAAAGTGAACATATTCTCTGGAGAGCTAATTCAGATGCTAGTCCTACCCTAGTGTATGCTTCCAAAACACCTGAAGCGTGTGTTATCATTTTATACCTTGTTTGGTGTACGTTAACAACAGCAGTGATATAAACAAATGCACTGCCATAGGCTTTGGAGCTAGACCTGCATAGGTTTAGATCCTAGTTTTGTTCCCCATAGTTCAGTTGGTAAAGAATCTGCCTGCAATGCGGGAGATCTCAGCACAATTCCTGTGTCAGGAAGATCCACTGGAGAAAGGATAGGCTACCTTCTCCAGTATTCTTGGGCTCCCCATGTGGCTAAGTTGGTAAAGAGTCTGCCTTCAATGTGGAAGACCTGGATTTGATCCCTGGGTTGGTAAGATCTCCTGGAGAAGGGAAAGGCTACCCACTCCAGGATTCTGTCCTGGAGAATTCCATGAACTGTATAGTTCATGGGATCACAAAGAGTCAGACATGACTGAGTGACTTATACTTTTGTTCCCTATAAACAAATTATTTAACCTTTCTGAACTGCAACAGCATCACCTCTAGCGGTCTGTGACAATCCGCTTGGTGATGTGATGTATCTAAACAGCACAAAATGAAGTCTTACTCAATGTTCCTTTCCTCTTTTTCTGTGAATCGTGAAAATCATCTTTCATCTTTCTAGCACTTCTTACCATTTTCTCATAGAGAGAAAACATTCATTAAAAGTTCATGATATACTCCTTAGATTTTCTAAAACTGAAAAATAACTTTGAGAGTTGTATACTAGTATCACATCTGCAAGAGGTCCTGGTGAACTACAAATTAATTAATGTTGGCTTTTGTATATTTCATATATTTGTCATTGCAATTTTCTTACTATCAGTTATGCAGTCTCCTCTCTTTGAAACATTAAGATGAGTGCAGAAAGGAAAGTATATAGAAGTGGAGAAGCTTGACACTGACATTTCCACAAAAATGTAGCAATCGGGAAAGAAAAAACCATGTTTCAGGGTATTAATATCCATAGTAATAGTGTTGTTGTAAGAATAAATGAAGAAGGCTGAGTGC